>CM067360.1:74734163-74851663 GCA_034401795.1 Chaetoderma sp. LZ-2023a | reverse complement strand
CCAACAAATACATTCTTAAGTACATACTCTGACACCAGTGGTTACGGTTTGAGACATGTTTCCTTGCTGCGCTCGAATTTGAGATTAACTCCCAAATTTGGGGCGCTTTGAGAGGCGTGCCATGCCAGACGCATTACTAGGGAACCTAAGAATGCCTATTCTAAGGTCACCTGTGGACACTTTTCGTACTCAAGTTTGAGAGCAAATTCCTACGGGATTTATTTTTTGTCTTGCTTTTTCATAACTGTATATACGTTGGTTTTGTTATTTTGATTTTTTGGAATTTTGTTGTTGGTGTTCGCATTTTGTTGCGAAGTTTTCCAGTAATTGCTTTGGTCCGACTCTGATAGCTATTATCGTGTCGTCGTCCTATCTTCACATCGTAATCGTTTAGTGTCCACGTTGAGTTGATACAGATTGCTTGCGCGCATTTGTTAAACAACGATTCATTTATCGTTGGCGCGCTAACAATACCACTGTCTTTTAGATCGCGTGTCTATCTGCTATGCGGGAGGGGGGGGGGGGTCGCCCCACACCCTTCCGCTCAAATAGTTACAGTTGTTGCTGATGCTCATTCGGAAGAGAGTGTAGTTAGTGTGAATCCAGTCTTAGGCGATTATGTGGATGAAATTGTCGTCATTGAGGAAGGGAGTAGCTTAACTCCGGAGAGAACGATCCAGATCGCTGATGCTAAGTTAAATCAAAGCGACCATGAGGACACTCTGGATGAAAGCGAATGTCCTTTGTTACAGCGACAAACTACATTCAGGTCGCAGGTAACAGATGACGACGATGACTTTCCATTAAGTCCTTTTCCATCAACTCAGAATAAGGACATTGACAATGAGACACCCCGTGAGTGTTATTTTGGATGGGATAACATCTATGAAAGAAAGCATTAACAAGCGTGTTACTGACGTTTCTGTTAGGATTAAGAGTCAGAAAGAAGAATTACCTAGTTCGGAATCTGATGTTGAGGAAAATGGTATTGAAGATGATAATATGTCAGCTGCTGGGTCAGACTATCCTGTACAGACCCAATGCAATGGTATTATTTCGTTCAGAGAATGTACATGTGTTGGTGCCGTATGTAACATCAAAGGGCGAAAACTATAGACACCTAAGTTGTGATTATGATGTCTCTAAATATAAGCATTTAGAAGTTGTTGATGTGAAAAATGACGATTTTAATAGTAAGCTAGGTAAATGGGCGAGAAAACGTGGCAAAGCTAGTAAGCAAACTAAATCCAGTTAGATTAACAATGGCAGCTTCGTGTACCATTCGAGTATTTATGCTCATTTGCACGATAGATTGCAAAGGCCTAAATACTGAACTAAAACAGCGATGTTTGTTGGAAGAACTTGAAAGCAAAAATGTCGATATAGCATTGGTTCAGGAAACAAAGATTAAAAAATCCTGAAATCTTCGACCCATTTAAACAGTTTTTAAAGGCCAGTTGTTCTACGTATTAGCAAACGATAACAGTGCTGGGATTGTTATTCTCATTCTTCCACATTGTCTTAAATGTGTTAATGTTTTAGCATCGTCATCAGACACAGGTGGGCGTTAAAGTACCGGTTGATATCTTTGACACTGCTTTGAATATAACGTGTGTTAACCCTTTAATGACTAAATTTCTTCGAAAAATTAAAATATGTACTTATTGAATGTTCATTTGCCCGCCAAGAGAAGACTATTTTTGAAAATTTACCACTGTAATGACTGGCTCGGTTAACGTCCCCGTCATTTCAGTGGTAATATTTTCAAAAATAGCCTTCTCTTGGCCTGCAAATAGATATTCCCCAAGACCACTACAGAGGCCGGTTTGAGCCGGTTTCGTCACGAAAGAGTTAATGCGCCAGTTTCACATGGTCCACGTCGTATATTCTTTCATGATATCTCGACCATTATCCAAGACAATAAATCCAAAAATTTAATATTGGGAAGTGATTTTAACTGCGTTTTAGATTCAAACCTTTACAGAAAATCCCAATATGTAAATAATGATACGTCACACATTTAATTAAAGCACATTTGTGACCGAGAACATTTATTTGACAGCTACCGCGTGACAAATCCTCACGATAAGCTATTCACTTGGTTTTCGTCTGATGGACGCATAGCATCTAGATTAGATAGAATTTATTTACAGCAGTCACTTAAAGGCACTCTAAGCCAAACAAGCGTATTTCTTTAGCATTTTCTGATCACAAGATGGTATGTGTTACCTTAGATAATTCTAGCTGAACCAAACAAGGAAGTGGCTTCTGGAAATTTAATGATTCACTATTGCATGACACCAGCTATCATCATCGTGTCCAAAGTTTTGGCAGTACTGGCGTCGAATGAAAGATTCACATGAAAATGTAGCTCTGTGATGGGGGGGGGGGGAGGTAAATCCGGGTTGGCTTAAATTTCCAGGAAGTTTGCACTTCAAAAGGCACGGGATAGGCGGAAAGATAGAAAGGCATTGGACACATTTTTATTTAGGATATCTTGTAAAGTAAACCTCGGTGATCAAAGCTACAATGATCTGCTAACCAAACTAAAACCTGATATAAATGAATTAGATCTCAATATATGGTTGAGGGAGCCAAAGTAAGATCATGAGCCCAAATCCATGCAGAAGGCAAAAAACCTACAACGATTTTCTGCAATTTAGAAAACGCAAGGGCTATTGAAAAACTCACCAGACATCTAAAAACAAAGGATGGGCTGACTATTAATTCAAATGAGGGAATGATGGACATAGTTTATAATTTCTATGAGTGCTTATATGCATCAGAAGGCAGTGATGACGTGGCAACTTCAATCATGTTAGGAAATATAAGCAAAACACTGTCAGATTCGAGCTGTGAAAGTTGTGACAAGCATATTTCGTTTAGTGAATTAACAGAGTCGTTGCAAGGAATGAAATCCGGAAAATCTCCCGGTTGTGATGGACCAACGGTGGAATTCTATCGTGCATTTTGGCATGGGTTAGGTCCATCATTCCACCAAGTCGTTAATGATATATTTGAAAACAGCCACCTCCCCACCCCACCCCCACCCCACCCACTCCCATCTATGTCCCAAGCATATGTCCGTATTCTGTACAAGAAATGGGACAGAGATGATTTAAAAAACTATAGCCCTATATCTCTACTTTCTGTGGATTACAATATTAGATCACGAACATTATCATTGCGATTAAGTAGAGTATTAGACCAAGTAATTGATCCTGACCAACCTTGTGGTGTTCCTGGTAGACGTATTTTAACCAATGCTTTTCTCCTACGGGATATAATTAGTTTAGTTGAAAAATACAGTATTCCAGCAGCGGTTATTGGACTAGACAACGAATAGGCCTTTGACCGCCTAGAATGGGAATTTCTTTTTAAAGCCTTGGATCACATAGGCGTAGGAGCTAATTTCATTAAATGGTACGAATTCTATATACTGGAATTAACAGAAGATATATGTTAAATAATTGTTTGTCTAAACCAGTGTTATTTGTCATAGCTATGGACTCACTGGGATCAACACTAAGGGAAGACACTAGGTTTAAAGGGCTATCCATACATGGTATTACGAGACCATTAACTGTATCCCAGTATTCAGACGATACAACAGTTTTTGTTGACCATAACAGCGATTTCCGCAGCTTAGATAGAATACTGAGCATGTTTCAAAACGCTTCTGGACTAAAGGTTAATAGAGAGAAATCGGTCGGCTTATTTCTTGGTCCTTGGAGCAACAGGTCTGATAATATTATGGACATAAAGTGGTCAAATGACTATATCAAAGTTATAGGCATTTACTTTAGTCGGAAAATGCATACGTTAATAAACTGGACGTAGCCACTAACTAAACTGAAGCACGTGTTGGCAAGTTGGAAGCGACGCCGTTTGTCTATCTTTGGTAGAGCATTTGTTCTGAATAATTTTGTGATGTCTTGGTTATGGTATACAGCGTCTGTTGTCCACATGCCAAAACATGTAGAAGATGAAATAAATCAGCTAATATCAGCCTTTCTGTGGGAAGATAAAGCTAAACTTGTCGCTAATACAGTTTGTACAAATGCAATGTTGAACGGCCGCTTGGACTTGGTACACTTTCCCACTAAATGTGTGTCATTAAAACTTAAATTTCTGCATGATTTGATATATTCCAATCCACGTTGGGCCTTAGTTTCACGAACATTATTTGAACGGTATATTGGACCTTATTCCGCAGTTTATATTCCTTTCAAAGACAACACACATCTTGAAGATACCAGAAGTATTCAATGAGCAACGTCAAGCCTTGAACATGTTTACTAAGGTAACGTCATCACCGGTAGAATGGGAAAGCTTGTTAGACCAGAGACAATGGGGAAATGACAATATTCAGATACGAAATAAAGGCCTTTACTTCCCATCATTAGCTAACAAAGGAATTCAAAGATTATCAGATCTAATCAACTCGGATACGCGTGCATGGATTTCAGAGCAAATGATTTCAGAGAAATGTGCATTAAGGAATATTAATGACCATCATCTGCTAGCACAATTAAAAAAAGCTGTTCCTATCTACTGGTTCACACTACCAAATGGTGTTGACAAAGAAGAGATTTCTCCACCAGTGTTACATTAGGATGGAGAAGAATGCAAATGCCATATGCGTTCTCGTGATTGGTATAGTATCTTAACATGTAGACACGCCAAAATTCCCAGAGCAAATGATACATGGAATGAGACCAACTCTTAACTCTCTAGCTGTAATAATGTGTGGACGAATTTACATGTGTCATTTATACCACATAGGCGAGTTGTATAGGGCTTCGAAAGAAAGGCGTTTTGAGAAATTCAAGGATATGTGGTGCGGAAACAACATAGTTGAAGTTCCGCCAACGAATTTAATAACTACTATTTAGTGTTTGTCCCGGGATAAATTTCGAAAGTCTAGTTACAAATAAATTTAAAATCACGTAAAATATGTTAACATTCAATCTGATCTTCTTGATTTTGAGCTTGATTAGTTATGGCGAAACACCCAAAGGACATTATTTTTGCTGCGCATTCGTCAAGTAGTTGGTTTAGACATGTTGTTTGCCTCTAATTAATTCGGTAAATTTATTTGTAGTATTTGCAGAGTTTTCTGAACTGCTTAGAAGATCCTGTGATAATTTGTTCTAATCCCTAACCGTACTGGAAATAAAACTGAATTTAAAGGAGTCAGTTCTTGCGTAAATTTGGTTGACATGGCTGTTGTGCATGTTTTTCGGTTTCCGAATTCGAGTCTGTAAACTGTCTAATGATATCTTTGCTTGTTGCTGTAAACCTTTGTAGAACAAGATAAGGCGGTTTTGTTTCCTTCTGTCTGACAACGGTGGGAGTGTTAGGGTTTCCATTATGTTTGTCGTACTGCATGGCTCATAGCTATAGTTTGAGGTGATAAATCTAGCTGCACGTTTTTGCATATTTTCTAGTTTGTCCTGAAGAGTTATCTGATGAGGGTCCCAAACTGTACTTGCATATTCCAGAATTGGTCTAATCAGTCCCATGTATGCTTGAAGTCTGATTTCCTGGGAACAGAATGATACATTTCTCCGCAATAGTCCTAAGGTCCTGTATGATTTGTTGCAGGTCTCAGTGATGAGCTTCTTTATACTAATAGTGTCTGTAAAGATAGCCAAATGCATATAAGAGTATATGCGTGTTTGTTGTGGGATAATTATGGAATATTAAAGTGCAAGCAAGGTGATTTGATAATTTTCAACTCACTTTTGCAATACTATGCTCTGTTACCGCGTCACTGAACATCAGGCGAATATTTTAGTATTTACGATTTTTATAAATCATCCTGCGGGGCTTATTTGTTTTGTTTCATAATACTTATAGGTCTACGCCTGATCGCGATGTTTATTTGATGCCCTTTTTTACACTGCTGTCAATATTAATTCATGCAGCAGAGTCGGTAGAAGAATGATTGGCGTATGTTTGGTGGAGTTGTTGCTGCAGGCTGTTGCTATCATTGGCAGAAGCGGCTTGCAGCAACATTATCTAGCATATAGACATCACTGTCTCATGAATACGATGTTATTTTGAGAATAAAGATTCAGCGCTCTAAGGGTCAGATAGTGTCTGCTGTCTGAACGTGTGGAATTTTAAAGGTATGATGATGCGCTTAATGGTTGGAATTTGTGACGATATAATATGTGATATTATGAAAGGTTTTATGGGAGTGTATTAATTGTGTTAACACTTTGAATTTCAATTTCAACTAACTGTGCAGGAAAGCTGTTGGGTATTTTGAAACAGGTTTGACAGGAACATGTTGCTGACATAAGCATCAGCAGTTTCCTGTCGGGTTAGTTTGATAATACGGAACATAATATTTATATTTATATAATCATAAAGGATTTTGATGTGATGTCCTTTCGTGTTGAAGGGTTAATACATAGACTAGCCGTACCCACTTAATGCTGTATATAATTTTTTAAATTATACTTTGTACACCATATATTTATTATTTATTTATGCATGTGACTGATACGATAGTTGTTTTCTATTGAATTTTGCTATGTTTGATGTTCTTTTCAGTCAGTATATTTTTAGTTACTAAGGATTTCCGCACGGTCGTGCTACCAAAAAAAAAAGTTAGTAGTAGTAGTAGTAGTAGTAGTAGTAGTAGTAGTAGTAGTAGCATTTGCAGCAGTAGAAGTAGTAGTAGTAGTAGTAGTAGTAGTAGTAGTAGCGGTGGTAGTAGTAGTAGTAGTAGTAGTCAAAGGGAACACACGTGTCTTTTGGCTCTGCTAATATCGTTAATTTTGAACGATTTCTACTGCTCATTTATGCTTCAGTTTTGTCCTGGTTCTGTATAAGTGTATATAGTTTTGTTTTGTAATATTCTTTTTTGAAAGTTTTGTTGTTTGCAGTCGCTATTTACAGCGGTGGTTTTTGGCATTGTCTTTTCGCGGTGACTGCGAGAGCCATTGCTCACTGCGGCGTCTTCTTCGTTTCTGTCCTAGTTATTGTCCACGTTTAGGCGTTGTTTTGGTGGTGTGTGTTGTTGGTTAGCAGCCGGATCATTTTCGGCTGCTCGTTTTCTTTCACCCGCTCCCCAGGCTATACATTTATTGTTATAGCTATTGTATTGAGCTCGTGTTGACGCGCTGTGCACTCATGCATAATGTCTAGTGTTTACAAACAACGGCTAAGCCTGCGGGTTACGACAGCGGGGTGGAGTGTGGGGGCTATTGACGTCTATCACGGTTTGAAAGATATCGTCGGCTCTGGTCCCTCAGTACTGAAAGGCCTCATTAATATAAAGAGGAACGTTTGGAATGTTACCGTTTGTTCTGAGGAGATTAAGAACAAGCTATGGCTGGTGGTTAATGGAGAGGCATGTAAGATTCAGGAGATCAATTCTGATCAATTGCTCGTGAAGATCAAAGCACCTCTAGAAATACCCAACGAGCGTATTAAATTGGAAATGGCAAAGTATGGGGATGTGTTGTCTATAGAAAGTGAGACATATGATTTTTACCGTTCACTAGAAAATGGCGTGAGGCGAGTATGGATGCGGGATAGTGAATCGACATTGCCCAGTGTATTGCCGAGTGCACTGTCTATTGACAATGCATTCTTTTTACCAATATGGTACCGAGGGCAGCTCAAGACATGCCGTATCTGTAGTAGTGTGACCCATCTGGCGAGCGCCTGTCCCCATAAGGACAAATGTCTATTGTGTGGTGGCACTGACCACTACAAATGGAAGTGCAAGGTGGCCACAAATAGTTTAGTGGTGGGCAGCCAAAATGTAGATGAGAATAAACAGGAAAAAAAATCAAGTTAGTGAATCTGTTACTGTAGCTAATGTACACAATCTTCCCAACCCAGTGTCAGTTCACGCTGAAGATTTGGTAGATGTATTGGAAGAAGGGTTACCTCAAACACCAGTGTCAGGGGCCAATCATAATGTTACAATGTCATCAAATGTTAGTGCAAATCCATCACAGAATGACATTGATATGGAAGATGATCAAGACGGCGAACTCGCTAGTTTTTGCCCAGGTCAGACTAAATTCAGGTCGCAATCAAGAGAAAGTGAAACAGATTTTGCACTATCGCCATTAACTGAGACTGATAGTATTTTGCCAAATACCAAAGCACAACCAAAGGTTCTTAAACGACAGATAGAAGACCTGAGTTCTGGTGATGATGAAAATGAACAGGAAGATATAGATGATTCGATTTCAATAGCAGAATCTGATATTTCCGTTCAAACACAACGGTCTCGGCGCTCTGATGAGATGGTGGTTTACCGGTCTATAACTGGAGGAATTTTAGTACCATATGTTACTCAGAAAGGTGTACGATATAGGCATATGCGGAATGATTCTGATATTGCCAAATATCAACATTTAACAATTGTTGACCTCTCAACATCCGATTTCACTGCTAAAATGGGCAAATGGGCCAAACAGGAGAAAAGTAAGAAACCAAAATCTAATTAGGTATAATGGCCAATATATACAGATTCTTTATTTTTATGATTATTTGTACATTAAATTGTAGCGGCCTCAACGACATTTTAAAACAACGATTATTGTTGAAAAAATGGCTGCAGCTTAGGGTTGATATTGCTCTGCTTCAGGAAACAAGGCTCCGAAGCCCTGAAGCCATCACAAGTTTTAAACAACTTACCCAAGGTGAAGTGTTTACATCTGATGCCACTGAGCCAAATGCAGGAGTTGCTATTTTATTTTTACCCAAATGCCTCGGGTCCATAAACATCATTTCAGCAGATACTGACACTGTTGGTCGGTGGGTTAAAGTCACATGTGACGTCTCTGATACCAGAGTAAATTTTATGTCGATTTATGCCCCATCATCTCATGGGCCACAGGCTGCATTCTTCTCCAGCATTGCATCCGTGATCCATGATTGTTCAGAAAATCTTATTTTGGGAGGTGATTTTAATTGTATCTTAGACAAGGATAAAGATAGACGTTCATTATGTAATTATAATGACACTACTCATTATCGCTTAAACAGATTTGTGATGCTGAACATTTACTGGATAGCTATCGGCTTTTAGAACCCGATGGTTGTGATTTTACTAGGGTGACAGCTAATGGCCAAACATCATCTCGCTTGGATAGAATATATGTGCAAAGATCACTTAAAGGCAATCTTTCACAGACAAACATATGTCCAATAACTTTCTCAGATCACAGTGTAGTTTCTATAAGCATTGACAATGCTGATTGGATAAAACGTGGTCCTGGGTTTTGGAAATTTAATTGTTCTTTATTAAATGATACAGAATACCATCGTCACGTACAAAGTTTTTGGGACTTTAAAATGCGCAACAAGGGTGATACAGAAGATTTGATTTCATGGTGGGAAGAAGTAAAATTAGGCTTTGTTCACGTATCCAAGCAATTTTCTATTAAAAAAGCAAGGAAAATGCGGAAGAATGTGAAAGCACTTGAGCGCCTATTATTCCTACTTTCCCGTAAGGTTGCAAATGGCGCAGCTCTTTTAGTTGATTATCTGAATGAAATAAAATGTAAACTACGTGCAATTGAGGAGGAAAAGGCTGAAGGCGCCAAAATAAGATCTAGAGCTCAAATTTACGTAGAAGGAGAAACAAATACAAAATATTTCTGCAACCTCGAACGATTTAGAGGTGTAGAAAAATTGATTAGAAGTTTACAAGTAGATCACCAAGTGCTTAGCTCCAATACAGATATATTGAGTGCTGTACAGAAGTTCTATCAATCTCTGTACAGATCAGAACCTATTGATGAGAAAATAGCACAAGGTCTGCTTAATAATATTCAAGATAAGTTACCTCCTTCATCAGTTGATATATGTGAACAGAACTTAAGTTTTGATGAAATAACAAAATCCCTCAATACAATGAAAGCTAGCAATTCACCAGGAAGGGATGGGCTTTGTGTAGAATTTTATCAAACATTCTGGCATCTTATTGGTAAAACATTCCACGAAGTTGTCAGAGAAATTTTTCATCGAGACCATCTTTCCGAGACAATGTCACAGGCATATGTACGGTTAATATATAAAAAGGGTGATCACAGTGATCTGAAGAACTATAGACCCATGTCACTACTTGGAGTCGATTATAAAATTATATCCAGAGCTCTGTCATTAAAGCTTGGTGGTGCGCTGGCAGATGTAATAAATCCTGACCAGACTTGTTCAATTCCAGGAAGATCTCTTTTAACTAATGCAATGATGATTCGCGACGTAATTTAACTAGTGGAAACGGATAATATTTATGGAGCAATTGTCGGATTAGACAATGAAAAGGCATTTGATCGACTGGAATGGGATTTTTTATTTATGTCATTGAACCACTTAGGATTTGGACCAAATTTCATAAAATGGGTCCGAATATTATATAGAAATATTTCCAGCAGATATATTGTAAATAATTACGTTGGTCAACCTGTATCATTAGAGCGTGGTGTTCGTCAGGGTTGTTCTCTGTCACCACTCTTATTTGTGATAGCCATGGAATCCCTAGGTGCAACATTAAGACAAGATATCCACTTTCAAGGTCTGAGCATACAAGGCATAGAGAAGCCTGTTAAGGTGTCTCAATATTGTGACGACACCACTGTCTTTGTAGGACATGATCAGGATTTTGATAGATTGAATGTAATCTTACAAAACTCCCAAAGAGCATCTGGTCTCAAAATAAATAAAGACAAATCTGTTGGATTATTTTTGGGTCCTTGGAAAACAAGAACTGACCAGCCAATGTATATCACTTGGACAAGCAATTCAATCAAAATCCTAGGAATCCACTTTAGTACAAAAGACTGGTTCTCGAAATTGGACAGAGGTCATTGCCAAACTAAAGAAGACAATTACAATGTGGCGTCATAGACACCTGACAATTTTTGGACGAGCTTTAGTTTTAAAAAGTTTAATCTTGTCACAGATATGGTATGTGTCCTCTGTGGTGCATATGCCAAAACATATTGAACAAGAGATTAATAGAATTGTGTTTGACTTTTTGTGGGAAGGAAATACACATCTTGTCTCACAAAGAATATGTACAAACGATAAACGCCAAGGAGGGCTAGCTATTCCAGACATCAGGAATAAAAGTTTTTCATTGCGATTGAATTTTTTTAATGATCTGATCCATAGTGACAATCAATGGGCACATATATCTCGATGTCTCATTGAAAGATATGTGGAACCCTTTTCGGCAAAGTCGGTTTTTTGGTCTTCTAAACCACAACCAAATTACACACACATTCCTAGTCCATATCTGGAGGTTAAAAAAGCATTAGATGGTTTTGTGAAAATGGAAGACTCGCCATTATACTGGGAACATGCACTAAATCAACAACTTTGGGGAAATGATAGAATACTACATAATGGTGGGGTTCTATACTATTTCTCATTAGCTAGACATGGATTAAAATATTTCTCTGATCTTGTTAGTGCAACCACGCGTGAATGGAAATCCCTACATGAGATAGTGCAGACAACCAAGCTTCGACCAATCGATGCACAACGCTTTTTAATGCGGTTGCAGGTAGCCATTCCTAGGGAGTGGTTTCGCCTACCCAAAGCATCTATGACTGTTGAAACACCAAAACTTATGCTAAAATATGGGGATAGAATTTTCACATGTTCTGTAAGATGCAAGTATTGGTATCACATGTTAAAGCTACAAAATCCGGCTATTCCAAAGGCAATTGCTGCTTGGGAAAATTCCACTTATTTCCCGGTAAATTGGAATGATGTGTGGTGCAACATTCATTCCTCACATATCCCTAATAGAGCCAGAGATGTTGTTTGGCGATTAATCCATAGAAGGCTATGGGTAGGCTCTCTCCTCAAGAAAGTAGGAATTACTGAGAGTGACAGGTGTTTATTGTGTTTAACAGCAGAGGAAACACTCGTCCATTTATGTGTGGATTGCACTGTTATTGCTCAGTTTTGGACATACATCAAACGTGTTTTAATTAAGTTTGATGCATCGCAGTTCCAAATTGCACCTACCGAAATACTGTTTCACGACCTTTCTGGATATAATGTAAATAATGATGTTAAAACGATCGCATTATTTTGCCTTAGTTTAGGCAACTGGAGCATTTGGAAATACCGAGCCTACGATGTACTTGACGATCCTAGCACTATCCACTTTACGAAATTAAAAAAATTTGATTTCTCGCTTGCATATTGTCTACAATGTGAATACCATGCATCACTGAAGGGAAATAGCCTCCATCGATTTAAAGTCAAGTGGTGTAGAGGCGAGATGGTTTCCATTGATTCTGGGCTATTAGTTATTTTGAAGATCGTGTAAAGTTGAAATAAGTAATGGAAAAATGGAAAAAGACACATTTGCAGATTCAATGCAGCTTAGTAGTTCCTTAAAATCTTTTCATGACAAAATGTTTTGGGCGTGATTGGGCTGGATTGGAATATAAGACAGCAATGCCTTCCAGTTCAGTTACGTTCCTAATATTCAACGGATTTCTTGCTAGGAAACATGTTTTTCACTAGATTTTGTGTTGTTTATTTTAGTATTTGAGTGTGTGGACGCTGTTGCTGCATGATAGCAACAGCTTCGCATCAAATTGGCTTTAAATTTTCAACAACCACAAAATTAACCTTCAAAATATCATGATTAATAATTCAAATAGTGTTTATAGTCAACCACACGGTCTACAGGAATGTTTATTTTTAGTATCATTTGTCCTGGGGTAATTTTCAAAACGTCCATTCAAAGTAAATTAACTTGGCTTTTTCATTTTATGTTTTGTAATTTGGTCTAATCATGTATTCACAGTAGCCAAAATATTCATAATATGGTAATTTTTTAAACTGTTTTGGAGATTCATGTGTGTACGGCAATTGCATCAGGGTATTTTGTAATAAACATAAATTAAGTGGTCCATATTAATTTCATTGTATGAGCACCGTTTCATTGCTTTTATAGCAATGCAATAATATGATTTATATAATGTTTATAAATATATTTTTTAATTTATAGAATTTATTTCTACATAATACTGACGTATACTGTGTGTTAATTAATTTCCCTACATGTTAGTGTTCTTTGTCAGTAAATATTTTTGGGTGGAAAGACTTTCCACATGATCCTTTGATCGCGTTACCAAAAAAAAAAAGAGAAAAAAAAGTAGCAGCAGCAGCAGTCGTAGTAGTAGTAGTAGTAGTAGTAGTAGTAGTAGTAGTAGTAGTAGTAGTAGTAGTAGTAGTAGTAGAAGCAGCAGCAGCAGCAGTATTAGTAGCAGCAGTAGTAACACTACCACCCAAACCCCCCTGCCCCCCCCCCCCCCCTACCACTCTACCACCCCAGCACCACACACCTCCTCATCCACCCCACCTCCACCCCCACACACACACACACACCCATCCCCACCCCCACACCCACCCCCACACACACTCACACACATACACACCTCCCACTCCCTTAACCCCGTGCGCCACCCCACTCACTCTCTCTCTCTCTCTCTCTCTCTCTCTCTCTCTCTCTCTCTCTCTCTCTCTCTCTCTCTCTCTCTCTTTCTCTCTCTCTCTCTCTCTCTCTCTCTCTCTCTCTCTCTCTCTCTCTCTCTCACTCAGAGGTTAAATTTCATACTTTTACTTCATCGTTAACCTCATTAGAAACATTTTCTTCATGTCCGTAGAAAATGAGCTCATCTCGCGAAAATGATTGATTCTGACCCCACGTCTGACTTGACATGGGTTCATGCAAGCTGAGCTCATGGCCGATTGCACACCTCTGGTTCAGGTAATCCGGAGTTACATGTTGGGCGGTGGCTCGAGTAAGTGTGGCTTGAAGGGATGCTAATCTCATCTCAGATGTTATATTGTGCCGATAGATTATGGTTTAAAGATTCCATATCATTCATATCCTGTCACATTTCCTTATCTGTATCACAATTATCTGCTTTGTAATATCGCGTAAATGTTGACCAGTGATCAACACCATTTGGTCTCCTCAAGCGATAGTGTGTGATGTCATGCAAGTACCAATGTCTTACATTCTTTATTATGTAATACCTATCCTTTTGAATATTTTAATACTAATATGACTGGAAGTTATTGCTGCCTTTGCAAACTATAGCTGGTACCTCTATGACAGAGCGTATATACCAAGGCAGGCGTGCTAGGTTTTTTCTGATTGGTTGAAAGGTAAATCATGACAGCCACCATAGGGTGTAGAAATGTACCAACATTTAGCTCATAAATCCTGAATATCTTTCTATAGCGGCATGATAAAAAGCTTATAATTACCTGCATAGTTTACGAGTGGTATATTAGATCACCTGAATAGCTATCGAGAGATGAGGTTAGTTATCCTTTAAGCCGTGCTTGAGCTGAGATCGAGTGAGAAGGATTTCGCTTGCTGATCAGAAGACTGAGCTCGGCTTGTGTGAACCCATGTCAAGTCAAGTCCGATTTGGGGTCTGATTCAATCATTGTCACAATGTCTTCCACAGCAAAAACACCAAATGAAATATTAGCGATGGGAGAGAGAGAGAGAAAGAGAGAGAGAGAGAGAGAGAGAGAGAGAGAGAGAGAGAGAGTGAGAGGGAGGGGGTTAGGGGAGTGTGCTGCTGCTGCTGATGTGGCCGTTGGTGCGTTGCGGCGCCGTGCGTAATTATAACAAGAAGGCCAATCGGCCTGTATCGCTCGCCTGGAACATTGGCATTTCAACTAATCTTACTTAAGTTTTTAATCCATCGGTGTAACTTCAGATGACACCGAGTCAAATGGTTTAGTTTTCGAGATATTGACAACAATCTCGGGACTGTTTTTTAGCATTACTGATTTTGAACAATGTTTAAGCGAAAATTGATGATATCAGTGCTAACAACAGCTGGTTTCTTAACTGTCTCACTGCTGCAATCCAGTGAAGCCAATAATTTCAATTTTCAAAAGCTCTTGACTTGTTGAATATTTGCTTAGCCACCAGCAACTTTCAGTTCAACTGTTTTCAAAATATTTCTCAGGTCCAGAGATATAACCTTTGGAATATGTCGTCCGATCAGAGCAAATCTGTTGGCTGGTACCGCCGCCAACAAGCCGCTGACCCGGGTTGAGTTACTTTTGCACTAAAATACACCGCAATCTAAACCGTTCCTATGATAAACTAAAATCATTATATTATTTAAATCATATATCATTGGAAAGCGCATTAATGCATTATTTTTTATATTTTTGTAACGTTTTCACTGAATTATTTGCGTATATAAAATACACCATTTGACATAGATTCATTAAATCAAGTGGACAACAGGGGCTATTTTAAAATTGCAATCAACTGTATTAAATTTTACAAAACTATAAAAAAAATAATACAGAAATGTATAGATGTACCAGTTTCCTGTTGTCCATAACAGGCCACGGCCTCATCAAGCCCCTTCACTTCCATGCTATTTATTACACGTTCCACCCTGCCGGTGGCATGGCTTTGGGCAGTCTCAGCCTCCACTTGTGACAAGTCTATAATTGGCGTAATAGCATGAAGTGGATGGGAATAGGAAGAGGTCGGCGGAACAACTTTTTCCGTCCTTCCCCTTGGACAGTAAAAACGAGAAAGTCTTCAGATGCGACTTCCCAGACCTGGTAGACCTGCTCTGAGGAGGAAGAGGGCGAGTACGTGGCTTGTCATCGTCCTCAGCGTTAGCCGTTTGGTCTCCCAACTTCTGGCTTGGTAGGAGAGGGGCCGAACTGCCACTGCAGTGCTCTGCGTTAACGTCGGGAATATCTGTTTCCGTGGATACATCGGTCTGGGTACCAGTGTTATGCGTATCGCCCGGGCCGAGCTCTGGCACCGGGTCATTGCTAACACACGGTTTAAGACGATCGAGATCATGCCATCCAAGGCACAGATTTGATAGGTCACATCCGACTTCTTACCGACTACCAGATAGGGCCCTTTCCACTGGTAACTCAGTTTAATCAGCACATTTGCAGAACATCGCGTATCGTTAACCCATGTACACGCCGGTCATGCCAGGTTATCTGACGCTGGTGTACACTGGAGCGTGTTTCTCTCACTATCTCATGGGCCTGTTCTATCCTTTGCCTTATGAGCTCTACATAGAGATAGGGTGAATTCTTCTCCCTTGGAATTCTGGACATTGCCAGATCCAAGGGTAAGGCTAATTCACGGCTTAACATTAACCGAGCAGGCATATAACCCATGCTGGAATGTATAGAAGTGCGATACACCATGAGTACATATGCGAGTCGAATATCCCAATCACGACAATCAAGGTGTGTTTCCTTAGTCAACATCCCCACAAGAGTTCTATTGAATCTCTCTACCATCCCGTCACCGCATGGATGATATTCTTGTCTTGACTATGTCAAACATTTTGCAGAACTCGGAGATCAACCGGCTCTCAAAATTACTACGTTGGTCGGAATGTAACTCATAGGCCATTTCAACATGGCAGAACACATTGCTGGACAGAACCCCTGCCGCTGCGAATGCCTCTTGGTCCTGCAAAGTAAATGCTTCTACTCACTTCATAAAATAATCTTGCAATACGAGGATGTATTTATTTCCTTCATCCGTCGTATTCAAGGGACTGAGAACATCAGTAGCCACTAGCTCCCACGGTGCGAGTCCAATGGGTGGCTGAGTGAGGAAGGGACCAGCCCATCGTCGTTGCTGCTGAGACGACGAAACTGGAGCTAGCAGCGGTGCTATGTCTGAGGCTGGTGGTGTATACTGTGAATTAGTGTACACAGTAATGTGGATGCGACTGGAATGGTGCGGACATTTCGCCACCTGAGCCAGCTATTTTGTGCAACACATCATGGGATGTTTGGGTGAAGCGCAATAGAAACAACATCGTCGGGTTGGCTGTTTGTTGCGGTTCATTTTACATACCCATGATGCGGAGTGCTGGTTTCCGTCCATGTCACTACTACTGCTGTTGGGTGTGGGAGATGATGATGCAGGTAAGTGTGTATTGCATACAACCAGAGGGCACCATGTGTTAAGTGCGTTGGTGGTGGTCGTGGTGCTTGAATAAATATTGTATCGGTGGAGGTGCTACAACCAACCACTGCCGTTTTACACAGGAAAGAAGTAGATGTGGTTATTGTGGGGTCACAACTTTTTGCAGATGGGGATTCTGTCAGAGCTGCGGATGCAGTGCACATCGTAGGCTCCGGCTGGTGTGAAGCCAAAGTTCGTGTAGTGCTTGATGATAATAAGGTAGTTTTCATGGCTAACGTTGTTGTTGATGGACCATAGTTGAGCCAGGTTTCAGGAGGGGGCATTGAAGTGACTCTAATCAGTGCCCATTCTAGTTTAACGGATGCTCTGGTGTTCGTAGATCAGTTGCCGGTGTGGTGGAGGGAGGACGGTTTGGACACCGCTACTTCCAATGGCCTATCTGACTACATCCAAAACACATGTTGGGTGGCTGTGAATGTAGTGCGTTGCTGCTTGCTGGTGGGCGTGTAGTCTGCTGTGTTGCAACGGCGGTGCTGAGTATAGTGACTAGATTGGTGAGTGCAGAGTTCTGTTTTGTGATCTCTTCTAATTTGTCATGTGTTGCCTGTCTATTGCTGGGTCGTTGTTGTGGCTTTTGCAATAGGACTGGCCTCGTCCTCTTCCTCTAGGCGCGTGATGTTCTCTGAGGGGTTTGTTCTTGTTGTGATGTAGTGCTGGTGTCTGTACCGGTGGCTGTGTGTGAGTTGTCAGTTGCAATCAACAAGGTGTGAAGTCTGACCCCCATATCTGCCAGTACCTGCAGTACTTCCGCTGATAGCTTGGCGGCCAGATGCTCTCCCATTTGTTGATCCGTCCATCTGTTTGTGTGGCTTATAATTTCAAATTGGCACTTATAATTGGCCAAGTTGTTGATGCGGCTTCGTGGATCTTGGTTCTTGTGTATATGAGGGGGAGACACCCGTCTGTGCGGCTCCAGGTGATAAGTCGGTAACGATGACCTCGCAGGCTTCCTAACTGGGGTAGGATCATGAATTGAAGGCGGATTGTCATACATTCGTCATGGCGGGTCCGTAGGTCGCTGTGTGGGTCTTCCTCTGTACAGTGAAGGTCCAGGGGAATGACGAGGTCGCTGTGTGTGGTGTGTGTTAGTGCCACTTCTGGGATATGTAGGCTGTGGTGTATCCACATTCCAATATTCGTACCGTGGTACCAATGGGTAGCAGGCAGACGAGGTTCTTGTTGGTGGAGATGCGGGGTGGGCCGTTGGTTACCGTAGGCTTGACACAGTGAACCTATTGGGCATGTAGGTTGTATAGGTTGCCCCTGTGGGAGAATTCTCCACTGATGTCCGTGTTGTGGCAAAGGTGTAGAGTGCCTAGTGCGGATGTCAGACAGTGTGATATAAGATGTACCCACCTGAGAGGCATCACGTAAAGCCTCCTCACTGATCAGCGAGTACTCGTGTTGTCGTAATAATGTTGTTTCTTCCAATTCGGAGTAATTTAGTGCAGCACCGGTGAGTGCTCGAGCTGCCTTTCCATCCTAATACCCTACCTCTGAGTCGGGGTTGTACTGTTCGTAGTAGAAGGGGGACCGGGACATGTGAGTACTGAGCGTGGGTTCACTTTGTGTTCGAGCCCCACATTGGGCGTGTGCGCTGGTCCACCGGATGCTCCCGTTCTGTGTGTGGTGCATTGGGATGGGGCTGCTGGTGATCTGCGGATTTCGGGGGTTGTGGATCTGGTGTTGTGTGTTGCCGGATTGTACAAAGACCGACTTCTAGGGCCGGGACGTAATTAAATACATACAATAATTAATATATGCAGCAGTCAAACAATTGTCCTCGTTTGCTGCTACCTGAGAGAGGTCTAGTGCATGGGGCCAAGTTGACAACTCACTGTCGTGGTCCTCGCCAGAGGTACCTCACAGAGTAAGATCCAAGAGGCATGCCCAGAAAGGAGGGTCCTAGCGCGGCTACTTAGCAAGTTTATTATAAACCAAATTAACCTCTACAAACATTCTTTTGTTGCAAGAGGAAAGTGCCTCGCGCAGGCCTCCATCACAGGAAAATGCCTACAATGCCGAAGTGGAGGAAGATAGATGGCAAAAAGGGCCACTCTCTTGTTAAAACAATAGTATGTAAAAGAGTCAACCTAGTGAAATTATATGTTTAATGTGATGCACGCTGTTTTGCGGGTTGGGTGGATGATTTCCGCAGAATTCAACACCATCACCTTATGTAAGTTCCAAGATTCTGTATTAGTAGCTGCTTCTTTATTTATATGGTCCTTCTGCTAGTTTCTACCCTATCATTTAGTTTTGGGTCCAGATTTAGCTTTAGCCACAAATGGCAATGTAAGCTAACTGTTTTTAACATATAAGTCTGTCGGGTGAGAATGTTCTGTGACCAAGAGGTCACCCTACGGAACACCACCAGTAGACAGTGTGCACAAATATCATGAGGTGAAAGCTCCAGAATCATATAACGACCATGTTACCGTCATGGCATGACCAAATATAACAGCACAAGGACAAGTCACAGTACATAAGGGTTGAAAAGCACATATAAATTTAGGGTGGGGACAAAGATGTAGCTATCCAACTATAGTGACCTTCCCGTGAGGGTGTGGTGGGTTCTAAGACCGCACCCAGTCACTTGTGGAGTTAGATAGAGAGCTGAATCCTATCCGTCACCAGGGTGTCGGGGGTGGATCATTTGACATCCGCACCCAGGGAGCTAACATTTACGTGGTGTTAGGCTTATGTAAAATCGCCCATAGATGCACTGCGGGCCAGTAACTATAATATATTTTTGCAGTGCTTCCTACTTTGGCAGGGTTTTCTAACTAACCCATATCTGAAGATACAAGAGGTGTGTGGGTGTGTGGGTGTGTGGGTATATGCGGTGATCTTCACTTTATTTCTAGCCGCACTGGCACCCCAGTAGTTCCAAAGTCAGCTCTAAATAACGTGGCAGAGGGAGATCCAGACAATTAATAAGCCCGAAGGCTGGTGGGAGGTAGGCAGAGACAATTACTCATAGCAGAGGCCTTTAAGGTTTATGACCAATTTATATTATCTAGCTGGTGTGCAGTGTTACGTATCCGCTACTCCCGGAAAAGAGACTAACACGAAATGTCTCCTACCAAGTTATCGTCCCTACTACTATAAACCTATCCTATCGAGCTAGAACAGTCTAAGTTTAGTCGACCGCATGTCATGTTCGCGTAATGAGAAAATTAACAGCAACCTCAGTGAAAACTTAATGCTGTGCTAGGAACAAGGTGGTGTGGATATTGTTGCTGTATAGTATAGATGCCAAGAGTTTTTATATAAAATAAACAAAACGTAAAACATGGATGGGTACTGCCATATCACTAACTTTGAATACTACAGTAATAGAAGGTCACTCGACCTTGACGGTCGTTATGGGCACGAAAATGAGAATAATATATACATAATAATAAACTATAAAAATGTGGTCTTAAGTGACCGGGAGATACCGATTTATCATCAGGACCTGTTACACAAAAGTAATACAATAATAATATAATAATAACAGAGTACCTATTAGTCATTGGTACGGAAAAGGTTCTAGAGTCACAATAGTTGTAGCGTAACACAATCGGAATGCGAGATGGCACAATACAAGTTAGCTGCTAGGAAAAACTGCAGCCACACTGCGGATGCGGCTCATTCTCAGGAAAAGTGCAGAAGTCTGTCTACGTAAACGGATGGCTAGTAGATAGTCATGTCTATATCAATAGTTATTAATTTAAACGGTGGCAAAAGTTCCGTACTGGTGCGGAAATTGAAAGCTGCCATGTAGTTCTTGAAGGGCTACAGATGAAGTTAATAATGTGGATGCATTGTGACGTAAACGGATGGCTAGTAGATAGTCATGTCTATATCAATAGTTATTAATTTAAACGGTGGCAAAGGTTCCGTACTGGTGCCGAAATTGAAAGCTGCCATGTAGTTCTTGAAGGGCTACAGATGAAGTTAATAATGTGGATGCATTGTGACGGATCACAAGACGAGATGCATCGAATGGCTCACACGATGCATCAGGCAATTTTCCCCTAACTATGGTAAAAAATGTCTAAGAGACATGATGTGTGGATTAATTACACCACTGGTTGCGTGGTATGGCAGATCTGGCGAGTTATCACAGAGCATGTCACTCGCCCTACATACTGGACGGTGAGCTACATCGGGCCAAATGCCCATCGACACGAAAGGTCCCTTTGCGGAAGTAGTGGCTTGGGCTACCTGACTTTAATTTCTTTATTGGCCCCGGGTGATATCTTTCCGGAAGCCTACAAAAACTGGTGGTTGCGGATGTGGTGACTTGTACCCTAGAGACGATGAAATCCAAAAACCGAATAGCTCTGCAACAGCTGTT
Organism: Chaetoderma sp. LZ-2023a; assembly: GCA_034401795.1. Lineage (NCBI taxonomy): Eukaryota > Metazoa > Mollusca > Caudofoveata > Chaetodermatida > Chaetodermatidae > Chaetoderma > Chaetoderma sp. LZ-2023a. Next base: position 74,830,295 of record CM067360.1, on the reverse strand, counting down.
AATATCTGCTGTAGTTAGCAGTACTATCGACTCATCCTCTCAGGCCAGGAACCTCACCACCACCTACTTACTGCTGAATCTGATTTTACAACCCATTTTATACTGCCTGTGACGTCACAGCTGGAGTGCCACAGCCAATCAGCGAGCGTACTTCAGAGGACTGAAGGCATGCAAGCGCTAAGCCTATGGGGTTCAATAATTTGAAAGGAATTTGCTGGCTCATTTAGCCATAACTTGGGCAATTCTTAACCGATTTTAAAATAGTAAAGTTTTGGAATCCTTGCGTCATTCCGGTCGTGATCGAGATCAAGGACATCGAGAAAGATCTAATTTAAAGTAATTACGTGTACCAACTCGGTACAAAATAAGATGTTAATTCTCCTCAGTGCTAACGTGTGGTGTCTAGCAATCTCTGAAACCCCCGCATGTGCACTAGGCGATCTTGCCGACTTAGTCGTTTTACGAACTTTTCATATACGACTTTATACATGCGTATCGTCCTACCCAGGGGGCGCATTTGGAACGTACCCGGCCCAGCGGGTCCATGCACAGACCAGTCGATCCACGCTACACTGTGAATCATGGCCTCTATCTGCAGCAGACAACAGAAAAATTCCAGCATTCGAGCTATGTTGCTGGCATAAAATGTTGCACATCTCCTGGATGGAAAGGAAAACAAAAAAGTATGTCCGCACCCAGGTGAAGGAACAACAGAGTCTTCTAAGTACAGAAGCAGCATAGAAAAATTATAATGCTGGGAATGTCACCTGGAAAACGGAGGAAAGGTCAACCGAGATGCTGGTGGTTTGACGACATCATCCGAAGGGTACTAGTTTCACAAGATGATCGTACTTATTGGACAAGGCTCGCTATCCAACTCACCAGGGTTCAATTCACGGCCTGCTTAACTAGGGGGAGAGAGAGAGAGGGAGAGAGAGAGGAGGGAGGGAGGGAGGGGCGAGGGAGGGAGGCAGGGAGGGAGAGGGGAGGGGAGAAAGGGAGGGAGGGAGAAAAGGAGAGAGAGAGATTCAGCCACATGGATAACATATTCCCTGATAGTATCACTCTGCTGTGTCATTGTCCTCTGGCGACAGGACATGGTAACGTTCGGGTTGCTTTCTATGTATCCAATCTGATTTCGTAGTGATATATCTAGTGCTTAAACCGGTCTGATCACCTGTAGGATCCGCCATGAAATTCTTATAAAAATGTTTAACGATTTGTTAAATTTATTTTGAAATCTAAAAGAATACGATAATAACATTTCACTATATATTTTTTGTGCATTTGTCAGAACTCTTATTAGTAATGCGCTAAAGCGATGAGAGAAATATATAATGTAAAATTGTAAGCAGGTGATGAGAATCGGCGTGAAATGATAGATTATGTGATAAACATATAATCAAATTTGTTGCCATTTCAAACCAAATTTACCACACTCGTTTAGTAAGATATCAATTGGAAGTCGCTAATGATCTGGGAAACAGAAATCTTACTAAACTTATGATAAATATGAGATAAAATGACAATGTGTGTCTCTGTGGTGTGACATGTGCCGGCATACTAACCAAAGATGACACCCTCCTTTGTTGTTTTTGACCACAATATTGTGAGCAGCACTCCTGGAAGACCACTGACAACATGGGCGCACCCATACAGCAATGTCCAAGTCAGAGTGATGCCTGATGTTAGAACGAGGAGACCAAATGGTACAATAGCGATAGACACCCATAAGATACACCAACTTTTATAAGACAGTAAGCGATCTTGATATTTTCGCAATGCACCGTGGGTAGGACAATCCCGTAGTGATGCATGTAGTGTGTCTGCGTCAGTGGCTGAACCCGGGTCAGGGGTACGAGAACATGTTGGACAATCATGGATTGATGGACAATCGCAGAATTCTGTAGACGGTCCATGATCTGGAAAGCAAAAACAACATTATCTGTATATTATTTCATATAAGTCTGACATCAACATTTCCGAACTTAAGGTAATATCAACAAGCGCATTTGCACAAGGTCCCCAAATTTTCAGGGCCCCCAAACTGACACAAAAAAATAGTTTGTCTTAAAGAGAGATACTCTGATAGATATAAATAAATTCTATCTTATTTTGGTAATGATGGTCTCGATGTATTGTTAGGGCATACTGTTTTCTATACAGGTATTCTGGACTGGTTACCAATTTTTGTTATTATTTGCTATTTTTATGTAAATGCTAGTGCGCACTGCGGTTTATTCGCGCAAGCAATTATTCTAAATGCGAAACAGAACTGAAAGCAATCTTAAATATGTCTAGGCAGTTTGAGAGTTTCAGACAAAATACAGGCACCACAAGTTCTACATTTCCCGTCCCTCTAAAAAACTTCAAATGTCTCAGGTCGGAGGATCCAACAGCCACAAATATAGGGACACTTCAAACAAATCGGCTTCTTACATAACCACAGCATATCATTTATAGCGCACATACTCAGGGGAGGACATAGGTTTTGGTAGATGGAAGGGCGCACAAGTTGGGGAGGGTCCTGTCTCGAGACAGGGTTGCCTGGGGGTCCTCCCCCGGAAATTTGTTAAAATTACATGACCTTAGAAGCCAGTTCCTGCAGCCTCAGTAGTATAAAACACACCATTTGCTAAAATAATTATTTTGAGGGTTAAGATGGCACACGCCTAGTGAACGGAGGGGTGCGCGCACCCTGCATCCACCCCCTCCACAGCACTCTAAATCCGCCCCTGATACTCCGACTCAACGAATGTCAAACAATGATCATAAGCGAATACTCTGGTGTTCTCTAGGAAACGGTAGTGAAATCTGCCGTCAAATTTCTTTTTTACGTTTTTAATAATTTAAGAATTTCTAATTCCCACCTTCTTGGCTATTGAATGTCCGTATTTATAAGAATCAAATGCTAATATTAATCCACTAGAAGTATATACAATTTATAGATCTATCAGCCTTTAATTTTGGGGCCCCAACGTGGCTTCAAATTATAAGCACACCTATAAACTGTTGTGGCCAAATCCAGTAGCGTAGCAATTATAGCAATTATAGCAATAGCCCCCACAACGGCGAGGAGGCCTAGATATTCAAATTGCCCTGTGATTCTATGAATACTAATATTTTAAGTACTCTGTAAATATTGTATATTTATGTTGCAGGGATCGGAAATTAGAGAAATATCTTGTTGCCCCACCCCCACCCCACCCCACCCCTGCCCAATGGGCAACTACACCATTTAAATTAGGTTTTAAATTAGGTTGCCCAACTCTAAGCAAGGTTGCAAGCATTATATTAACAGACTAAATAAACTCACCATGAGTACTTATGCAGGACTTAAAAATAACAAATTATCTAGGTTGCCTCCCACCACCAGGGCAACCAGTGTGTTAAAATTTAGTTTACCTGCAGCAAAAAAGCGGTTGCCCCGGACCGCAGGAACGTGTAATTTTCGAGGCTGCTGCCCATGTATCATAATGTGACCAGCGTTTGTAATTAAATAAAATTGAGTTCAAAACTAAATAAATGAACACAAATATTTTTAGGGAGAGAGTGTGAGAGAGACTTATTTGGTCCATGATGATGCAATGACCATTGCTCTATATTTTGTGACTGGATTTGTTATAAACGTAGACATACTTGGAAGTGAATAGAATAACAGCTATATTGCCGCTAGGTATTGATAACACGCCATATCTATTATGAGAAATGTTCCCGCTTTCATACAGGTACAAGTGTAATTCATGTATTGCAAATATTTTAATTTGTAGATCTCCAAGAATGCATGATAAATCGTCAAATGAAGGCAAAATACGAAATTCTCTGGGTGGGTTGCGGCGCAGCCAACCTAACAAGCCAATCTACTCTTCTACTTGGTGTATGCGGCCATGTGCGATCAACACCCTAGTTATTTTAGCAAATTAGGAATATTCATTCTAAGAAGTATAATACACAATACCAGTTCAATATCGTGTTACTAGCTTGACCACCATCAGTAACAGCTTTCAGTCCAATTAGTTACAAAGATTTGTACAGCTTACTTTTATGGTGGTTTACAATTCATCTTAAGTATTCGTAGCTAGGTTATGTGTCAAATATAACCACAGTTTGGTATGGTGTGGCATTGGGTCACTGGGCCCCAGTTTTATAGATCAATAGATCAGAGAAAGAAAGAAATATTAAGTAAACTAGATACATACAACGGACTAAAGATTGCCTCCAGCGATGTAGGAGATGCCCTCTGAGAGCATCTGGATTTCAGAATTTTCCGGCGGGGACCCTTGGACCCCACCCCTATGGATTGTCTTCCAGTTGGTGGTTTATATACGTCTTGAGGGAGAGGGGCGGGGGTTTCTTGTCACGCTTGCCACTCCACTGACCATATCCCACAGTCCTCTGACCTCAGAGGCCACAGTGACATTATTATTGAAACGAACGGGGGCGTGTAGGATTGTGTTTTATTACCTCGTAATTGTGTGTGCATGCGTGCGTGCGTGCGTGCGTGCGTGAGACCTGGAGGATGGGTGGGTGGGCGGGTGGACGGGTGCGTGTGCGCGTGTTTGATGTCATCATTTGTTATTGACCAGCGACATTCTTTTAATTTATCAATCGCTTAACAAACAAGTGAACCCGGAAGTAGGTAACTGCTGCTGCTGCTGCTGCTGCTGCTGCTGCTGCTGCTGCTGCTGCTGCTGCTGCTGCTTCTACAACAACAGCAGCAGCAGCAGCAGCAACAACAACAACAACAACAACAACAACACCTACTACTACTACTACTACTACTACTACTACTACTACTACTACTAATACTACTACTACTACTACTAATAATAATAATAATAATAATAATAATAATAATAATAATAATAATAGTAATAATAATAATAATCACCAATGCCGTTGACTACCGATATAGGTTCATGTGTATTGTCGTTCATGGGTTCTGTTAGGTAACGTGATCTACGACCGCACAAGATACACATTCCATTTTGGAGGCCCTTCCTGTATTTAGAAAGAGAAAATGTCTCAATCCTTCAGAGATATGAACAGAGACCAAGAAAGGTATTTGAGGATAGCCTCCTATTGCCCTGGGCCCATGCTCGTTATATTAGCGATATCGTTACACCATACTAAAGCAATGGGTGTAACGATATCGCTAGCTAACAATAGCTTCGGGAACATGGGCCCTGGATTGTCTAGCGAGGGAACGCTGATATTTTGGCTGTACTCTAGTAATCCGAGAAGCTACTTCATTATACCTTAGGTCAGAGCCAGATTACGCCTATGTGAGGCCCAGAGGTAAATAGCTGTAGGGGACCATTATCGGGTGGGTGAATGAGGGAACTGCTGCTGCTGCTGCTGCCGCTGCTGCTGCCGCTGCTGCTGCTGCTGCTGCTGCTGCTGCTGCTGCTGCTGCTGCTGCTGCTGCTGCTGCTTCTGCTGCTGTTGCTGCTGCTGCTACTACTACTACTACTACTACTACTACTACTACTACTACTACTACTACTACTACTACTGCTGCTACTACTAACCATTACCACTGCTACTGTTGCTACTACTACTACTACTACTACCACTACTGCTGCTGCTGCTGCTGCTGCTGCTACTACTACTACTAACGATTACCACTGCAACTGTTGCTACTACTACTACTACTACTACTACTACTACTACTACTACTACTACTACTACTACTACTACTACTACTACTACTACTACTACTACTACTACTACTACTACTACTACTACTACTCCCAAGGTTAGGATATTCCTTAAGATTAGAGTCTCCTAAGGCATTAAACTTTTAAAATAAAGGCAATTAAATTAAATTAAAATAGCATTTATCAATATACAGCAAGCAACGAGTGTGCTAGCTTATACAAGTTCCACTTCTGATATTTTTAGATATCCGTATTCAATTGATACTAGGCCAGTCTTGCACCATACGTCTTTAAATCTACTTTCTCTCCCATGTTCTACTAGCCTGTAAAATTCACAATGAATGCAGTTTATCAACAATGATCGAATTATAGCTTGTATGGCTCTTTGATGGTTGTTGCCGGTTTTATCTCTGGCCTCTGAACACCGATGCTTCCAGATGGCCCACACTCCTACAGATAACAGGGTTATTAACAATTCTTTCTCCTTGCTATTAATGATTCGTCCGATAGTTGAACAAAATTGTTTCAGCCACTAAATTCACATATTTGGTTCCAAATTTAGCAAGGAGCATATTGATATATACCCAAAAGCCTGTAGCTATGCGACACTGAGTAAATAGATGGTCTATCATTTCCTCCTCAGTATTACATAATAATCACCGGCCTGTACTTGTTATTTTACACATATAAGTAAGATGGCCGACCCATAGCCTTTGATGGAGTAATCGCCATGCCAGGTCCTGTGCATTTCCTGGTAGCCACGGTAGATGTATTGCTTTCCAGGCATTTTTCCAGTTCTTTGGCGCGCATCCTAAATTGTTCCAATGCCTAACCACAATAGGAGTCTGTCTCCGACTTTGCATTAGAATTCTATACCAGTCTCTAGATGCCATGTTGTATTTTATATGGTCTGACATAAATACTAATGTTGGTTGCAACATATCAATGTTGCCACGTGCTTTCGGCAATTTGAACCATACAGCAGGTATTGCACTCTTTATTCTAACAAATAAGCGCTGAGCATCAATATATCTCATTGATGTTATTCTTGCTATATCTTGCATCGCAATCCATTTATGAGATTTCGGATTTACCAAGTCACGTAAATATTGAATACCATTTTTGGCCATAGAGGGCAAATATAATACATCATCATTATCACGAATCAACTCGTTGCCCCAAAGACGTTGCTCTAAGGCATCTTCCCAACAATTGGGTTGTGGCATTGATCGTGTAAATATTGTTAAGGCTTCGAGCTGTTCTTTATATACATTTGGTATCTTTTGATGATTAGGTGGCAGTTTATTGCACATAAATAAACATACTACTGGAATTGGGCCTACGTACCTTTGGAGAAGTGCCCTTGAAACACTTGACCAAGATGAGTTTGAAGTGAGTAACTTATTCAAGAATTTCAATTTTAAAGAAGCACACTTTGCTGAAACATTAACCAAATCCAGGCTTCCGGCATGCTTTTCATTGGTGAGGATTGACTGTGATACTAAATGGGCTTTGTCCTCCCATAAGAAGGACAAAAGTAACGTGGGGATCTTTGACTCTACTGATTTGGGCATATGAACTACAGAAGCGGTATACCACAGTCCACATAAAATTAAATTATTAAGGACAAATGTCCTGCCAAAAACAGATAGGCGGCGTCGTTTCCGATTTAGTAATGCACACTTTAGCTTGGATAGCCTTTCTTCCCAGTTTAGTAAATACCCAAAATTTGTATGACATCATTTGACCAGTTAATATCCATCACATTGTCAGTTATGCCCTTCCAATCGCCCAAAAATAAGTTCTTAGATTTGTCTTTATTGACTTCTAGCCCGGATGCCTTTTGAAAATCTGTTAATACTCCATTTAAAATTCAAAAATCCGTATTTTTACCCGCAAACACAGTCGTATCATCTGTATATTAAGAAACCTTTAGTGGCCTTTCTACGCCACGTATACAAATTCCTTGAAAGTCATTGCGTTGCCCCAATGTGGCCCCCAATGATTCCATAGCCATGACGAATAGAAGCGGGGGCAGTGAACAACCCTGGCTGACACCTCGTTCCAACACTACAGGTTCGGATAGCTGATTGTTTACTAAATAGCAACTTGTTGTATCAGTATATAAAATATTTACCCATTTACTAAATCTTGAACCAAAGCCAATATGATCTAAAGACTTAAACAAGAAATCCCATTCGAATCTGTCAAACGCCTTCTCGTTATCAAGTGCTATTATTGCTGCTGGGATACAATCCTTTTCAACTAATTGAATAAGGTCCCGTATAAGCAAAGTGTTGTTTAATATTGATCTTCCTGGCACAGAGCAGGTTTGATCATCATCAATGAGTTCGCCTAGGACTCCGCCATGTTTTAATGTTAGTGCCCGAGTAATAATCTTATAATCTACACAGAGTAGAGAGATTGGTCTATAATTCTTTATTTTATTTCTGTCACCCTTCTTGTATATAAGCCGAACATATGCTTGGGCCATCGATTGAGGGAGATGCCCTTGCTTAAAAATGCTGGTTGCTATTTCTTCTAATACTGGCCCAAATATGTGCTAGAATGTTTGATAAAATTCAATTGGAAGTCCGTCGCATCCAGAAGACTTTTCTAACTTCATACCTTTGAGGGATTTTGTTAAATCATTAATTATTATTGATTGGTTACAGCTTTCGCGACATGAATCTAGAAGTCTTTTCTTTATATTAGCTAAAACATCTCTAGTTGCAGTTTCAACGCATCGGTTCATTTCTGCATTTGAGCACACTGATACTCCATCATTAGTCTTCAGTGAGCGCATTAATTTCTCAATACCTCTTGGTTTTTCCAAGTTACAAAAGTAACGTGTATACTTTTCACCCTCGGTGTGCATTTGTGCTCTTGATCTTATTTTGGCGCCATCAACCTGATATTGCTCTATTTCATTTAGTCTACCTTTTAATTTAACTAATAGTTCGTAATAATTATATTCCTATCATTAATTTTCTTATTAATTTTACACAACGACCTCCGAAGCGCCTTTTTACGCTTTCGTATTTCTCGTGCTTTTCTGATGGAATACTGCCTTGAAATAAATTTCAGGTCTGGTTTATCATCTTCCCACCAGTCTGTTATACATTCATACGAGCCTCTTCTTTCATCCCAATGCCTCCGACAACTTTCCACATATTTGCGATAGCAACTATCTCGTAGCAATGGTACATTAAGTTTCCAAAATCTATCTCCTCGTTTGACCCAGTCAGCATTGTCTAATGTGATGGACGACATATTGTGATCAGAGAAAGTTACTGGTTTTATGTTAGTTTTACACATGTAACCTTTCAGTGATCGTTCTACATAGATCCTGTCTAACCTTGAAGCTAACGTTCCAGCGGTTGAAAACCAAATAAATTCCCGGCCTTCTGGATTTTCAATCCGATAAGTGTCTACCAAGCTTTTATTTTCACAAATGTGTTTCAAAATATTATGCGATGTGTCATTAAAATTAGACCTAGAGTTTCTGTCTTTAGCCTCATCTAATATGCATTTAAAGACACCGCCCATAATTAGGTTTTCAGGCGTTCTGTCTTGAATTATTGTGAAAACATCATTTAGAAATTCACGGCGCAATTGATGAGAGGTATGTGCATAAAGGCACATCAAATTTAAACTTGTGTTTAGTACATCAATTGATACACAAATCCATCGTCCATTTGTATCCGATGACGACAATATAACGTCAACATAGTTGAGACAGCGGGGCAGGATAAGAATGGCTACTCCCGCACTATTATCTTGTGATAAAGAATAAAGAATCTGCCGTTTTTGAAATATCTTTGAGAGATTCATACACTTCAGTTTTTTTAATTTTGGTCTCTTGTAGAAAAGCAATATCAACTCTCTCATTTGCTAATTCCTCAAGCAAGTGGCGCTGCTTGAATTCGGTATTTAATCCTCTGCAATTGATGGTGCAGATAATCATAATTTGTAAAATGATGTTTACAACCGCCATCATTAGATTAACTTGATTTGGGGTTTTAGATCGTTTCTCAGAGCATTTACATAATTTTCCTGGGAATTCAATGTTTCCTAGTTCTACCACAGTCAACTATTCATATTAGGAAATATCATAATCATGGCGCAGTAGACGATATTTCACGCCTCTCGCCGTTACATATAGCACTAACATTTCACCCCGTTCTGCTCGGTACATTACCATTTCATCATTCATCTGTGAACTCTGTGTTTGAATGGACACATCTGATTCTGCAACTGACATTGTATCATCATCCGTATCATTTACTTCAATCTCAGATTCTGTGCTATTGTCTTCTTTATGACGCTTATTGCTACTTAAGTTACATTTGGCAGGAGCGTCATTTACCATATCTTCAAGCTGACTTAAATCAAGTGGGCTTGGCGGAAAATCGACTGAACTTTCCGTCTTCTGAGTCCTAAACTTATTGTGTCCTAATTTTAATTCATCTTCTAAGGAATTGTAAACTGGCTCTTCTGTAAGATCATCATTTCTCTGCGTGTCTTTTACAGCCACGTTTGGCTCCACTGCATTTTGATTATTTTCTTGACTTAAGGTTATACCCTCCTCTAATACTTGAATTTCATCAACTGCAATTGCTTTAACAGGATTTGATGATTTGTTTGTGTCATTTTCAGTGGCATGAACCATAACAACAGCTTCCGTAGCGATTGCTCCAGAAGCATTTGACTCAGTTGCATCCTTTAATGGGCGATTATCTCCTGATACTGAGGGCTTGTTTTGATTTTTTGGACAGCGCCATTTAAAATGAACCACAGCGCAAACATTTGTCTCAATTGGGACAATCTGTTGCCAAATGGTCAGTACTTAGGCAGATCCGGAATTCTTTAATTTGCCCTCTATACCATGAGGGCAGGACAAAGTTGCCATCAAGCGTCAATCTGCTTGGTAAAGGGCTATCCACTTTATCAAACCAGATGCGTCTTACACAGTTTTCTAGCGTTCTGTCAAAGGGATACGGTTCCCGTTCAATCTTTTGCACTTTGCCATACTTCTTGAGTTCATTCATGATTCTGTCATCTGGAATTTCTAGTGGAACTTTCATCTTCACTAGCAACCTATCTGACTCGATTTCCTCTACGTTACAAACTTCGCCTTTTACAATAAGAACATCTTCTAGAAGCTTTTCCTTGACCCAGTCATTTGACATTCCATACAGTTTTAGTAACATTGATAAGCCCCTGCAAAGCAGCAGGTCCCGCGCCAACGACGTCCTTTAACCCATGATACACGTCGATATCCCGGACACCCCACGCCTTAGTTGTTATTTTAAGGCTTAGGGTACGCTTATAGGTTGCCATGGTGTTTTATAAAAAGAGGAAACCCATACTACTACAATATATAATACAAATATATAACACCAAGACGTCGGGGAAAGAGCTAAACACTAAATAAATAGTGTCCCTTTTGAAACCCTGGCGTCTACCAACAAATATACGAATAGAGAGTACAGTCGTATATTTGTTAGTTTGAACCACTTATTAAGTGGTTCACTAACACCTAACCGATTAAAGTGGTTTCCTAATGCATACTAACATATTACAATCATATATTTGTTAGTCTGTTCGAGTTGACCGGGGACAGCCAACTGACTATAAAGATTTATATAATCAAAGTACTAGGCTTGCTCTTACAAATGACAAAGGAATTAAGTCCACTCACTCAAGCGATCTTGCCAAATATAATGAGCTATCCAACAAACTATAGAAATAGCAGAATGGCCCGGGGAGAAATGTATTGCATTGACCACAGTAAGAGGAGACCTATTAAATGGCCGAAACCGCCAGCTAAGAGGAGTGCTTTAAGAAAATGGAGACACAAAATCCGTTCCAACCAAGAATTTACAAATTAAACATAAAGTTTGAAAGGAAATACTAATACGAAATATGTGTACAATATTTATCTACAAAATCGCGCTAGAAACTAGAAAATTCGGGCAGCAATTGCAGAGCTAAATAACCGCGTGCTTTCACTTTGACTACTACTACTACTACTACTACTACTACTACTACTACTACTACTACTACTACTACTACTACTACTACTACTACTACTACTACTACTACTACACCAACATATAATAAATGCGTTACGTATGTGTCAGAACGGTGTTGAATATTTTGAAACTAATTCGACTGAAAGCTGGTGCTGACTGACGCAGCACCAGCTTCTAGTCAAATTGGTTACAAAATATGTAACAGCTTACGTATATCATAATTGTAAAAGAGAGATATTAGGATTAAAATATTCAAATTGGTACAGGTAAAATGCGGTAATTGTTCTTGATTTGGGGACCTCTTATTTTTCGGGGGCCTTGTTTTAGTCCGGCCTTGATACCAGATTGCATTATCAACGTAATAAAGTTTAAATGTTTAAATCTCATTTCTGTATTAATATAAAAATGTTTTTTTCTTATTTTTTGTAGAGAAATTGGTGTTAATCTGATAGGGCCTATGTACTTAAATGTTTACATATGTACTTGCTAAATACTATACCTGAATGGATTAATATGGATGCTATATATATCGTAGACAATGATTGACGAAATACCCATGACTTCGCCTGAGCCTGTTGCCATAAGAGCCATTGTCGTCATGGTGAGAATTAAGTACGCCCCGCCCACGCCAAATACCTGCAGGGCCACGAAAGGCGTCGTAAGACCTGTTAGAAACAAGTACGCATATTGATGCAAGGCGTCAATGGGAAATATCGTGGCCGGATATTATTATAATTTTGAGAATAACCTCGTGTTTCTGAAAATGTGAAGTTATTTACAGGCATACAAACCACCCATAGCAAAAATATAGGCGGAAAAGTAAAGAAAAAGGGATATTTCTTGCAAAGAATATATAGTTAGGATCAGCTATGGGCTAGGAAAAGACAGATTATATTTATGGTCAGTCCGTCCATGTTTCGATCCATCTTGTTGAAGATGTAGGCATATTTGTGTGTGTGAAGGGGGGGGGGGGGGTTGCTAATTAAGCTTCTACCTGTACATGCAGCTAAAATATTGTATATATGTAGAAAGATTTTTACGCTATATGAAATATTTGATTATAGAATCGCGCAATATTTCGTACAGTACTAGCCCGCTCATTTCTAGCTAAGCCCCGCCCGCACTTTTAGAGTGTTTGGGATCGATGAACCTTGAATTACCAGAATCCCAATTTCAAGATAACTATACAGGTCAGGCGATGAAAACTAACTTGACTGGGGTCAATTAAATTAGTTTCAAAATATTCAATCGAATGTTTATTATATTATAAATTTTTCAAAGCCGTACAATTCCTGCGCTTCATGATGGCCTTTCCGATGTTCATGGTGGGGTTATACGTCATAATCATTGTGAGGTCAGTCAACGTGTGACGTATTTGATTATTACGTAATAAACTTGAGTGATAGCTCGGATCCCCGCATTGCCATCGTATCAGTGCGTAGATGCATCAACCTAACAATAGCCTTACCTGTGAGTATTTCGTTGCCAGTGAGCAGATTCGTGCCTGTTTGGGAGCTCATCGCCAAGTATGCTAAACCGGCTGTGGTTCCAATGACAGACGGGATTGACAAGTATATAGCTGTAGCTAGAATGAATCCCCAGACGCCATCGTTGGGCTTGGCGGCGATACGACTCTGCCAGACTGCCTGGTCGCCAAATGTGATCGCCGATGCCGCAAACAAGGCGACAATTCCCCAGAGAACAGAATTCTTAGAGCGAAATGTCAGGAAGCTGCTGGCGAAATTTTGGGGTGGCCCCTCAAGACACTCTAGTGTGTTGTACATTATTCTGAGGTCACCTAAGCCTAAGTGTTCTGTGCTTGCGGAGAAAAATACTTTCCCAACAAGAATAGAAATACTTACGGTTAGGAGAACGCCATTAAAGTAAGACACGTAAAACGTACTGCCTAGACCACCAATGAAAGAATATGAGCCAAATAGAGCAGCAATGATGAAAACAACAAATTCATCTGAAGCGTCTTTAGTAAGAGCCTGGATGGTTGCTTTAGCAGACACGACTAGACAACTCATCACCATAACGTTCACCAGCAGCGCGAGGATAGTGTAATGTATGTGTGCCAATGTACCGAATCGTGCATGGAACATCTTCAAGGTCAAACAGAAACACAGAACAAAATCATCCATAACAATTCACATTTCCATAGTATCCATCGATTATTTGACGTCACAGGACGTCATAATCAGCTAATCGGCGTGTAGGATGACGTCATAATCATTACGTCATAAATGGTTCTATTATGACCGTCTTTAACTCTTAATAGTCCGACACGTTGTAAGAATTGTATGTCTCTACTATTTACCATGGGCAGCAACAGCATCCAGTCAGATTAGTTTCAAAATATATAACTTACATGTATAGTTTTCTGGAAGCTGATAGCCATGGAGTTCAGAGATTGATCGATCCCAACACGAGTGAGGCGTGGGTGGAGCTTAGCTAGAAATGGGCGAGACATGGATAAAAATGGAAAGGCCCATATAGGGATCCATTTCTAGCGATGCCCCGACTATTTCTAGCTAAGATCCGCCAGCTTTTTCCGCGTGTTGAAATCAATTTATATACTTTGACTTCTGAATTGCTAAAATACCAATTTCAATATAGGCCTACAGGTAAGTTGTTGAATAATTTTGAAACCAGTTTGACTGGTGCAATAGCGCCTGAGCAAATTAGTTTCAAACTATTCAACAGAATTTTTATTAAATGGTAAAGACATACAACTCGCACACTTGGCGGAAAATAACGGAGCTAAAAATGTCACTATGTATTGTGACGGAAGCCTACATGTAACATAATTGATTATGACGTCATATACTTGAGTGACAGATCCAATCCATCCATTGATTTTCGCATTATTGTTGGCGCGTAGGCGGCCTTGTCACAAATGTCAAAAAAATTCCAGACAGATCGACACACCGACGAACAAACATATCAGGGCCTACTAGTTACGCATAGATTGTGAGCAATGGACTAGCATATGAATGTTATCTGGGAATGACAACTGCTCCTCACATAATATTATGAACTAGAATCAATCAGTAAGGTGTCCGTTTCTAGACATAATACGCCCATTGCTAGTTAAGCTCCGCCCACTTTGTCTAGTTTGTATCGATTGTAAACTATGACACCCGAATTCCCAGAATCTGACAGAACTATACCGCTTTGATGACGAACGTACATAATATTGATTGTGACGTCAGATAACAGATGACCTATTTGAGTATGACATCAGAATCCTCCCTTATGTAGCAAAATTTACCTGTAGGTATGTTTTTGCACCTGGACACCGGATCTTGAACGTGACTGAGAGCATTGGGAAAAGCAACATGCTGAAGACGATACCGGCAGCAAAAAAGTATGGGCCAGCAACGCCGGACTGCAAAGTAACATACAATATGCATACATGTGTCAATACAGGGATCCATTTATGGCTATGCCCCGCCAATTTCTACTTAAGCTTTGAGCGTATTGGACTGATTTATGTACTTTGAATCATGAATTCCTAGAATCCCAATTTGAAGGTATTTCAAAGTTGAATATTTTGAAAGTAATTTGCCAGGGTGTTGTTGCCGCCATGTTATTGCCCATGGCAGCAACAGCGGCCGGCCAAATTAGTTTCAAAATATTCAACAGAATGTTTATTAATTAGTAAAACCATGCAATTAGTTACTTGACGAACTATCCAGTGTTCATGACAGAGCCAAATACGTCACTATGTGTTGTGGCGTCAGCTTACATGTGACCTAATTGGCTATGATGTTTATTAAAATGTAAATCCGAAGACATACAATTCGTAAACTTGGCGAACTTTTCGGGTTTCGTGAAGGAGAGTTGTACGTCATCTGGACTGTGACGTCAGCTAATATGTGACCTATTTGATCATGACGTCAGATACTTGAGTGATAGATCGGTTCCCGCTATTAGACCTTTTATTTAGACAAACCCAATGTAACATTAAATTCATAGGAAATGAGATAATATATATCTTGCCATTATGATGAGTAATGTAATTTTGCTATATGCTGTCACGATGGCAGCAGCTGGCAAGATAAAGTCACGCATGCTGAAGCGCTGGCTCGTGCTGAATCGTGCAACATTGAAGCTATCATTATTCAGGGAGTGCAGCCCACAACAGATGATTTATAGTCAACAATGGGGTAAATAGCACAGGGTGGACAGCGGAAGCGATACAAGGACACTCTGAATCAAAGCTCACCCGCTGCTCCATTCCCATGAATGAATGGCAGTGCCTAGTAAAAGACAACTATGACAGGCGTCACAAAGTCCGAAGGGGTATGGATCTGTTTGAAAATGCTTGGACTGCAGAGCTCCAACAGAAGCAAAGCACACGTCAATATTTTCAATATGGATCTTTGTGTGTCTTGCGTGATTTTTGCTTTGAAACATCGCAATCGATTTTTTTTAAATCGCGATTTTTAATTAACTCGTAGGTCCAAGTTCCCAAAAGTATAACCCGGGATAACATGACAAGTCACGAAAACTGTGACTTGGAATTTCTAGAAAAAATTGAAATAAATAAAAAAAAATAGCACGAAATTAGAACGCAATTTCATAGGACAAATTCTTACCATCATTATGCTTTATACTTTTATGCCTAATGTATACCTTATCTCCATCATCGCCGGAGTGAGATTATTAATTGGGAGCGCCTAAATAATTTAATAAACATCGTTTATTTCATCAAAATTTGACATAAAATGGCGTCGAAAAAAATTAATCATGTGATGTATCAGCTTCCGCTTTGTAGGTCGAGTTTAGATCATTACCTGAGTAGGGCGAAGACACTAATATTAGTACCCGGGGAGATATTGCGCAATCCATATACATACGACGCAATCTAAACATAGCGGCTTGACTTCTTCGAGAAGACACTTATCGAAGGAGATCTCGCGAGATACGAATGACATACGACAGTAGCATCGATTAGCTACGAGAGTGATGGCATAAACTCGTCCTATAGTGCAGTTTATAGTTGCTTTCAGAATGTACGATTTACATTTAAGGGCAATCAACAGTTTAAAATATAACAATCTGGAATGCTGTTGCTTTATTTTCTTTAATTGGACATGACAACTGAATCAAAAAGGAAACATTATGACATCGCCTGACCATGTTATTAATTGAAATTGCTAACTCTAGAATTAAAAAGAATTATGTTCACTGATTATTGCCTATCACTTTGCAACTAAGTGTATACTTGGTATTTCATGACAGACTCAGGGTCTGCAGCGAAATAAAATAAAAATTATATGGCGATTCGATGGAGTAACTAGCTGGTTTTCTCAATAACAAAGGTGTTACCTAGCTATTCTTTGCTTGTTTATCGCCGTGCCTTGTGTTGTAATTATTTGGTACGTGCGTGGGATGACGGGATATAAACACAATGAACGCAGGCATAAATCGATTATAATTGTACTCATGTACTGCTAAAATGCGACGGAAAAGTTCACACTTCAGATTTTAAACAAAGACGAAATTTTTGACAATTTTCTGATTTTTCCACAATTGCATCGTAAAAATCGTGATTTAAAAATTAAATCGAACTTCACGATTAAGCCGAAAAATCGTGCAAGCCTAAGTCTACACCTAGAGTTTTGATCAGATCACTACCATACCTGGGTATGATGTTACCCTTTGGATCCTGAAAATATTTGCACACTTAAAAGGTAACCTTGACCTTTGCCATCTGACCCCCAATGCATGAAAAAAATGGCCCCTTAGGGAATGGAGATTATCAGGATGGATATTTGAACTGTGACTACACCGATAGTTTTGATCAGATCACAACCATACTTAGTCAAGATGTTATCATTTGGGTACCACTTGAAGGTGCAGATTGGTCTGGCTGACACATTCCCAAGAGGAACGGCACTCCTTGGTAATCAAAATGACTAGTTTTCGGGGTTTTCTTCGTCAAAGTAGGTCAATGGACGTATTAGATCATACCTTGTGACATCCTTTCATGTTTCCACCACCCCCTGGGTCACAGGCCCTGGTGGAAGGGCACTACTTGAGCCTCGAAATTGCCCTTCTCGTTTTTGGCATACATTACCTCCCTTTACCCATACAAACTGATTGAGATTGTTAGATTGAGTGGAATATTTGGTTTTGGACCCCCAACTAAAAATTTCTTGGTTATTTCACCCTTTAGGGATTTTCCTTGATTTTCATGAAAACTTTACCAAAGGTATATTACGCATGCCGGATCCAATGCATCGTACTAACATACGCCCACTCACATCGCTTCACTGTTCGAGGCCATACTTGCAAACCCACGATTTCTCGTTATGTTCGCTGCCGGTTTTCAGGTAGCCAATCAGATATCTGCCTACTTCAATCTCATTATAAATCTAAAAATAGAGCCGTATCTACAGTATATTAGTAGGATGATAATAACCGAGCAATTTTATTAGGTGGTAGTTGACTGACCTCATTTATGAAGTTTCGCGGACTAAGCACAGACATCAAAGGCCTGCAAGCACAGGACTCGACACTGGAGCGTTAGTGTGATGGTGAAACCGTGCGATAGGACGATGGATCCAAAGGTGATGGTTTCGGAGTGATCTGGCCTCAACGTCAAGGTCACTCATTGGTTGTCAAAGTTACCAGTTTTCGTTTTTGCCAGAAACCAACTCTACTTGGCCAGAAATTTTCAATGGTAATGTAATACGAAGCCGTATACTATTTCTTCATGGCCATACATTTCAGATTTACAGTTACTTCAGTAAGCGTCTTCTAGTTATTATTACATTCACATCAAGACGAAACTTTAACCTCCATGGCATAGAAACCTTCTTCTCCAGACCCGAAACACACTCATGTCGGGATTGATACACAAGAGAAAAATAGTGGTTCCTCAGTGTAGTTTTTCAATGGCTATAAATCTCCACAGCGATAATCACCTACATGGTAAGTCAACAGCCATCGTCTTTGTGAATACACAGTCTTCCTCTTCATCTGCGCCTCTCTGTCACGTTCATGTATTTCATCTGCCATAATGCGTAAATAATTATCTTCTGTTTTGAACGATTTTCTTCCATAAGAGTAACTCAGCAACTGGCACGATTCATCAGAGCGAGTAATAAGTAAAGAGCGTCCAACAATGTACGATGCTACTTTCAGCATAATTTTCCTCGTCTTTGACGTCGGTGCTATCATCACTGTCATCGGCGTCATTACCCCAACCGCATTATCACTCTTACCTACCTGAATCGTTACTGTAGCGGTGTTTAGCAAATCTCCGGGCCAGGTAAATTGTGATGCTGCAGTGACGGCAGTCAAGCTTAGGCTGACCCGTCCACCCGCATCAAAGGATGTGTCCATATTATCAGCGTCATGGAAGATTCTTCGTCTTAGTGTCATGTACAAGAAAGCCAGAAGTACACTAAAGCCGCCGAAACCGAGCAATAACACTAAGGCTGTCTGATATTTATCTAATACTGGCGTCACCCTACAAAATATAACATAAATTATTACACTCGTCCAGTAAGCGGCAGCTGATATTGCATTAGTGACTACCTGTCTGTGCGTGCGTGCGTCCGTCCATGTATGCGCACGTGTGCGTGCGTGCGTGTGTATGTATGTATTCCGGAGATGTAAATTTGTACGTCTATTTCAATTTCACAATTAAAACCAATTATATTTATTTAAATGGAATATATATATATATATATATATATATATATATATATATATATATATATATATATATATATATATATATATATATATATATAAATATAAATATAATTGGTTTTAATTGTGAAATTGAAATAGACGTACGAGTACCTAATTCAATTTCACAAAAGAAAACATTGTATTAATCTATGCATAAGTAAACCATCAAATGCAGACGATTGGTCGAGTCTTTTGCAGCCATCATGGATTTTTTTTAAATTACTATAAGGTAGCATCTTTCTTTAATTCTGTGCAGGAACTTGATTCATCAGTTCTTCACGTGGACATCTAGGATTTTCTGACAATCTTATGGAAGGCCTTTCCAAGAGTATTACTCATTAACCTCTATGCCAATTTCAGTCAAACTTAGCAGGAGCTATGATATTTCTGGTTGTTATCTAGGATCTTGTAAAGTGTGCAGGAAATTATTTTGAAAAACTACTACTACACATTAACCCATTGACAAATTTTAATCATACAAGCATGGAAGGAGGACCGTAGGTTTTCTTAATTGTATGCAAAAATCTTATTAGTTATTTATAGCAGCTGTCATCTTTAGTTTTTCTGAGAAAAAAAACCTGATTTGAGATGGGCTTCCAAACTTCTATACAGAAAACTGATAACAGAACGCTGTTATCACAAAGCCAGTGGTCAATACTTTGCGGTGATGCATGTGATCATCAACCATTGAGTAGCATAATTGTTCCCTCCCGGATAAGTTGATTTTCTGGCTCTTGCAAAGTAGTTTAAGCAGTTCCATCTTTTGAAATAAAGATCAGAGCTGTTGAACCTTAATTGCTAGAATTTGAGTTGACGCGCACATTAGGTAATTAGCTTTAGATCAACACTGTTAAAGAGATCGACAGTGTTATTGTGGTTGTCTAATCAGGAGCAACGTCCAACCAACTTAGTCATACATTTCTGTGATTGTACCTTGATTATGGGTATCGATATTGTTAAGCAAATTTGGCCGGCAAGCAGAGACATGTGAGCTTTATCTTCTATACTAAGCGATCCGCACCACAGCATGTTAGATTCATGATTAGTTAAATCACTTTGAATTCTAGTTCATTGCCTTAACCCACGGTTATCATGTTACTATAAATCCCCTAGTGGCATTAACTCTATAATCCGTGATCTACTGATATTCAATTTTGATCCGTGTAATTACCTTAAATTCAAGTGCTTCCAATACGCTTGAAACTTGATCTCATCACTAAATTTGCTATTTGTCATTGATTTCATTTTGAGGTCATACATTTCAGATTAATCCAGCATTAACATGTTGACACAATCATAATAGGATGTGTGAGTTCCTATAACCCCTAGACTCTCTTCCACTACGAAAGAACTTTTCCAAATAAAGACCTGGAACTGGCTGGATGTGGCGTATGGTCTAACTTTGTCGACATTACTGTATTAGTAACAATGCATGTAAACTGTTGCTGTCTATGACTGCAATAGTGCCGAGTCAAATTTGTTTCTAATTAATGAATGTTTATTAAATAGTAAAACTATCAAAGACTTATAATTCATACAATTGACGGACCTCCCAGCAACATGACAACGTATTCTCTGTGAATTATGATTACCAGCAGCCAATGCCTACATGTGGCATAATTGATTATTATAAGCTGGAGCGGCAGATTGGAGTCATCAGTTACAAGTGCTACGTTGTTTGTGTGCATTGAACCCCATTAGCGTGTGGTCTTTCACTAAGGACTAACATGTGCATATGGAAACAATATTGCTGTAATCTGTGACATAGTATACACCAAAATTGTTTCTAAAATGAGTATTAATTATCAAATTCTAGAATATGTAAAACTGTATTAGTGCTCGCTGAGGAGCCCAATACGAATTGCAGTAAATACACACACGACAGCACTCTGGTTATCTTTGTCGCGATAATGGTATATCCACCTTACAAACTGAAAC
Source organism: Chaetoderma sp. LZ-2023a (assembly GCA_034401795.1). NCBI lineage: Eukaryota > Metazoa > Mollusca > Caudofoveata > Chaetodermatida > Chaetodermatidae > Chaetoderma > Chaetoderma sp. LZ-2023a. The sequence continues at coordinate 74,808,946 of CM067360.1, read as the reverse complement.
ATATAGGTACACCCCCCCCCCCCAAATGTAAGCAATACATTATGTAAGTTGTTATATGTTGATATGCCCAATGTCACCCGTATCAGCACGTGCATATCAAGAACGATGCACTGTGCAATCACTGCGGTCCTTAAAAGTAACCTGACAAATATTTCCGTGTTTGGCCATGTGCTAAGGACCCCAGAAGAAACACCTTTACAGAGAGCCTTGGAATTCACCATTCTGTGAGTCCGCAAATACAAAGCCACAAGATGACGCCATTGCATAAGTCTGTTAAGCATAATGCGAGATGACCTCAAGAAAACAGGATTCTGTTCAAGAAAAGGATTTTGCCAAGGACAAGACACGGGGTTTTCTACTAGAATCGCAGAACAGTGATAAATCAATATCAATAAAAAAAACTAAGCTAAATTATGACTGTTGCCTTGTGCAACAAATCCCTGAAAAAGTATATTCTTTATAATATAAAACGTTTTACCACAGTAACTCAGGTATAGATAAACAAGACCCTACAATTGACCAGCTCTAAGTATACACAACATGTCTGTTCATCGTCTGTTTTACTCTGGGGCGCCGGACGCAAATTTGAGGGGTGCGGGCAGGTTCCACAAAAGTGCACGCTGGATGGAATTGTCTGGAGGAAGATATGAAATGGGTGTTCCAACCCCACCCACCAACCCCGCCAATACGCCTCTCAGAGAAGGGTGTTCGGGAATACCAACCAACCTAACCAGCACAAGAAAAACATTGAATGGTGTAGGCACATGACTTGATTTCCTGCACAAGGAGTTTCCTATGATTGTGTATAAATGTTAGAGCGATGTTAATGTTAATCGAAGAACTTATGTATTCTTTTTTAACCTGTTCCCTATCACAATGTTTAGCGAGCGGGCGGGGTTATTGTGTCAGATGCACACGTTGAGTGTGCGTGCATTCGTACATGTGTCTGTAGGTGGACTTGCACAGTTTGCCTTGAAAATATTTAATTAAACCTTAGTTCCTAAATATATTTGCAATCAGCAGGATTCAGAGGAAAAGTGCTTTTTGTGAAAACTAGGTTACCCAAGACAAATCTTCCAATCATGTTGAACACGTAAACATGGTTTGTTCAGCCCTTGCCTTAGATAAAGACCATGAAGTTTCTTTAGTTTCATGTCAAGCAGTTTCACAGGTCTTTAAATGTACTTTTTAAAACAGTGCAAAATCCAAGATGACCACCAACAAAATCGATCAAGCAGCTTTCCGGGACGAACCCTGGATCTGATCCTATGGATCCCTACTGCCCAGCAGTTCTTAAGGACTCGCTTAAGAATACGATGAACATATGCTGGATGAATAGACAGATGAGGTAGCAACACAATTACGTCAAATTAGTAACAAACAATTCAACAGCTAGTGTGTATGTAATAAGTAATTTAAATTTCGCAACCTCTTACTTAGCCGTATTGGCATGTGCGTGTCAGATGTACATTTAGCCCAGGATGTCCAAAGGAGGCTTTCAAACGTTTGATTTTGTTTATGTGTGAATGGTGGTATCATCTTTTATGTTTAGAACTCAAAGAGTTTGACATCGCTAGACATGTGTGGGGGAGGGCAGGGTGGCGGGGGGAGCGCATGCACATATAAATAGCGCAGTATTAAAAAATCCAAAAGGATGATATTTATTACTTAGAGATCTATGTAGGAGTTATAGCAGCGCATCTAATTTTTACATTCTTTCGATGGAGGCCCCAGATACACGCCCCTCCCGTCCTAAGTGTGTGTGTGGGGGGGGGGGGGTGTTAACAAATCTTAGACACATTCCTCAAATACATCCACCAACATTGCACTTCGGCCATGTGTATACAAATCATTTCTACCTTTGCATCTGCTTCACATGTCAATTAAAAACTTGAGTTTGAGAGCTGCTGTTAATTCTAATTAATATCCCTTAGTGTTTCCACATTGCTGCACCCAGCCGCCCATCATTGCACATAAGTTATATTATACCGATTAAGCAAGGCATTAATGGATCGTGGATAAGTATCACTCAAAAATTCAAATAGAATATAACTATGTATCTGACATTTATTCGCAAAGATTCATGCAACGTTCACAGATAAAAAGGCAATTTGTTACATGTGACAACCACTACATAAATAGTGTTTGCATTGATGAATTGGTTCGGCCTAGATCCACTCCCATATTACTTTATGGACCTGTGTCTATGTCAAAACAACCACACAAATACAACTGCTCAGACTGCTCTGAATATCCCAGAAATGTTGTTTAAAGCTCTAAAGTAAAGTGTACTCATTTTTCGCAAAGAAACGGGTAAAGGGCACAGCTGACCCCACTGCCACCCTCCTGCCCAAAGGGCAACAGGGGCCGTGGGCCCCGCTGCCCCCCCCCCCCCAGTGCTTCCAGCACCCCTGGTTTTACTGCTGCCAGTGATAATCACCAGTTAATCATCTGTTGGTAAAGAGTTAAAGCATTAAAGAGTTACTTCCCTTAAACAACCGTTTTGGACAAAAATTTTCATATACATAAGTATTAAACCCCACAGGATATGGCCAATGAACCTCACATGAGAGAACAAAATTCCCCATGTATATGGCTGTTAAACCCGCATTATATGGCCAGTGAACCCCGCAATAGTGAACAAAATTCCCCATAGGCATAGCCATTCCACCACACACTTATGGTGCTTTTAGGCCGCTTTAATGTTCACGCCTCAACCATTTCCCGTCTCCGCCAACGTGAGCAGGAAACTGGACATGTTAATGACCGACCACGATCTGGCAGACCGAGAGCAACAACACCACGAGAAGACCGCTACTTAGTGACGTCATCACGACGTGACAGGTTTGAGACTGCGCCGCGGCTGTCCCGTAATTTGCACACCCCTACCAGCACTACAGTGCATGCACAAACTGTGCGAAACAGACTCCATGATGCTGGACTGCATGCCCATCGTCCACTTGTTGCTGTTCCGCTTACAGAGCGTTACATCGAGAATTGGTTTGCATGGGCAAGAACTCATCAGCGATGGCGTGCTCAACAATGGAGCCACATTTTGTTCAGTAATGAGTTGAGGTTTTGTGTGGATGTGGCGAATGGTAGGTAACGGGTTTGGCGACGTTTAGGAGAACGGTATGATGCAGCCAACATCATTCAGCATGAAAGATTCGGTGGCGGCAGTGTCACGGTGTGGCCTGGAATCCATGAAAATGGCAAAACAGATCTTATTGTGATTCGCGGAAATTTAACGGCTCAACGTTACTGTGAAGAAGTTGTCGCCCCTGTTGTCATCCCTTTTACGCAGCATCGTGCAGACTTTATGTTCCAGCAAGACAACGCCCGTCCTCATTCAGCTAGGGTCACCAGTGATTTCCTTGAGGCTAACAACGTTCCGGTGTTGGACTGGCCAGCGCGATCACCGGGCCTGTCTCCTATCGAACACGTGTGTGGCATTCTCGGCCGTATGGTGCGTGTGAACCATCCACATCTTCACAACGTGCGGGAGCTGGAAGCTGCACTGCTCCAGGAATGGGATGCGATTCCTCTTCGTGACATCAGGTGCTTAATTCGAATTCCGTAGAATGATGCCGTGTTAAAGGCGCGATGCTAGCATTACAGTAACAAGAGACTGTTGTTCAAATTGGAAAATGACCTATCAATTAAATAATATATTTGAATCAATTTATTGTTTTTGTTAAATAACATTTATACAGTAATATTCTCAGTGTTGCTAAACGTTTTTGGTTCAGTATAGATTTTGATAAGACTATTATTATAAGATTTTTATTACCATGCCAAATGTAAGTTGCTTCAATACACGTCAAGCGAATGATTAAAGTCCACAAGAGCAAAACTCCGAGGAACACCGGGAAGGGAAGGATTTGGAACACTGGAAATGGTCTGGTGGAAACTACGGGATTATAAACTGGATGGCAGTTTACGGAAGCACATCGCCGGGTAGGCCCCAAATTCGATTTGCGTTGGCACTTTTACAGAGACACTTGGTTTAAACAAACTTTGTTTAGTTCAAGTTGGAGCACGATAAGGCACACGTCTTATAGCCGTGTCTCCCATATAAAACAATTATTGTACATGGAGTATAATAACAAGTGGCGGATGCACAACATAGTATTAACAGTAATAAATAATAATATAATAATACATTTTAAGAGAGAGAGAGAGAGAGAGAGAGAGAGAGAGAGAGAGAGAGAGAGAGAGAGAGAGAGAGAGAGAGAGAGAGAGAGAGAGAGAGAGAGAGAGCGAGAGCGAGCGGGCGGGCGGGCGGGCGGGAGGGAGGGAGGGAGGGAGGGAGGGAGGGGGGAGGGGGAGGGAGGGAGGGAGGGGGGGGGGGAGAGAGGTGGACGGAGGAAGGGGGAGAGAGAGAGTAGACAAGGGAAGAAGCGTAGCAGTGCAAAGAACTCCGAGTGTAAGAAGTTCTTTTTGAATATTTGACGGCAGTTGGTCCGGACAACATTAATGCCAAAAACATTCTAAAGTACTTTTTATCTTGCCCTAGAAACACACCAGTCATCTACAGGCCGCGCTGCGCTGAATGTACCCATTTGTGTAGATTGTTGGCTCAATAGTTAATATTTTGTTTTATTTATATCGCAAGTTATATAAATACATGGTTTAATATACTTTGCTTAAAAGTTGGATAAGTAAGCGGGATGTTTTAAAAAAACCCGGCCGGTATCGACAACACAGTGGCAAATAATGTCTGATGTCTTGCGATTCCATGCTATATTTACATTAGTGTCACCTTACACGATGTGTCTTATCGTGAGTGTAGGGGGCATATCAATTTGTCACAAGGGCGTTATGGAAAGCAAGTCTTTGCTCCCTAAAAGGGGAAAAAATAGAAGACATAATGATCAAGGGCTTTATCAGGATATCTACCAGAACCACTTGTGGAGTCCGTCAGATGATTGTCAATCACACCACCTGAGTTCAGAAACAGAGCTCCTTGGCATAAATTCACTGTTTTTGTTGCAACACGGAAACATTAACAGCTCGCTACAGCTGATAGCGAAATACCCTGCTATTCTTCATCGCTAACGGGCAAGGAGAACGAAGCTTGGTCAGCAGAGCTATGCTATGGAAACAAATATCAGTGTTGACGATACTGCATCGGTTCTGTAGATGCAGCGGAATGTATAATACATCCGAAAAAAGTCTTCTAACAGAAGGCTGGTGGTAGATACAGCTTCAACTGAAAATCTCAAGTTCGCTGACCAACCGACTTGACTGACGGCCATTTCTTTCGCTAACGGCTGGCGGCCAACCAAGGTCTACACGGATAGCCATTGTCACCCGAAGGAATTAATAACGTTTTTTGACTCAGAAATACTAATGGTTCTCCTATAGCCCTTACTATGGAAAGTTAGTTTAGTTTTAAAAGCGCACGTGCTAATCATCTCCTTTTATAGTCACTGAAGTTTCTAAAAAAGGTGCGACTCTCGAGATGAGGAAGCCAATTTGCATGTAAATTATGGGGCAGGAAATTAACGGCATAATCAGCGTCTATGCGGCAAGCACATTTACTGCAAATGGCACCATCGCACACTGATTGAAGAATCGTCAATCTTAAAATAACAGTTGATACCGAGCCGATTCTGAAACTGTTTTCATATTCGTAAAGCCCAGACACTTTTGTTACGGGAAGATATAAACACATTTCCCGTTATTGTATTAATGCGGAACTAAGAATTATTCATACATTGTATAATTACCCTAATATAGACACTGCTGGGAAGTAGGTTAACAGTGTACAGAAGCTCGTCCCTTTTAGGGAAAGAGAGTACGCCGTTCGCGGTAACTTTCTCCTAGCCACCAGGCGGGGAGAAAGTATGCACGAACGCTTACTGCAGAGATGAGCATCTGCCCACGGGACGCTCCCGGGAGGACCGACAGACTCAAATTTTTTATTACAGGATAAATGGACGGACGGACGGACGGACGGATGGATGGATGGAATGACGGATGGGCAGCCGGATTGTCAGATCGACAGACGAGCGGACAGATAAAAATACCAAAATAAATATCATTTACCCTGGTTGATCGCCAGATGCCTTTTCCAGTGTACACACTGCTGTGGCATTTTCCTCTGCTCCGATGGCCACACTTAAGCACATGAACAGGATCCCCGTCAATAATACTTCCATCATTCAGGATCTATGGAAACTGAAAATAGATTGATTCTTTGGCTCATCACTAAATTTGCTTATTGACTGTCCATTTGCAGGCCATGAGAAGACAATCTTGGACAATTTACCACTGATATGACTGCTCGATTATTTTTTTGCCAGTCATCCCAGTGTTAAATTTTCAAAATTTGTCTTCCCATGGCCTGCAGAGACGTTAGGTTAGTAGGAACATTTCACGAAAAAGCATTGTATGCTATGTATCATAAATAGAAACCATAATTATGTTGTACGATATCACGGTAGATAGGCCACGGGATGGTGAGCAATCATCAAGACTGGTACTGATAGTGAACACAGTCAGAACAGCGCATGTTTTCCTCTGGATGGTAAGTAGTCAGACACCACTAACAATGACAAAGACCATACTAATATGTCTGCTAGCATGCATGTCAAACACATTCAACGAGCTATTAAGGAGGCAACATAGTGCAATTTGTCAGAACAACAACAACAACAACAACAACAACAACAACAACAACAACTACTACTACTACTACTACACTACTACAACAACAACTACTACTACTCCTACTACAACAACAACAACAACAACAGCAACTACTACTACTACTACTACTACTACTGCTGCTGCTGCTGCTGCTGCTGCTGCTACTACTACTACTACTACTACTACTGCTACTGCTACTGCTACTGCTACTGCTTCTGCTATAGCTATGGCTACTGCTACTGCTAAAGCTATGGCTATGGCTATGGCTATGGCTATGGCTACTGCTACTGCTACTGCTACTGCTGCTGTTGCCGCTACCGCTATCGCTACCACAACCACTACCACTACCACTACCGCGACAACGACAACGACTATCCTCCACGCGAAAGATGTGCTGACTTACACCTTTGCTCTCTATTTTGCTAATAATGGCATAGATAGTTAGAGCTTTGCAGGAAAAGAGAAAACTATTTTTTAGCTTAAATGTCATACTCGTAACCACCTAATATTGGAATGTATGTACGCCTACAGTACTAATGTTGATCTTTTTATTGTTCTTGCATTCCCGAGTTATACTGAAAAATATGCAATATGGTATGGACTTAGTTACCCCATGGCCTTGATATTTGACTGTTCAACATTACGCTCGAACTATTTATAACCGGACAAAATAGCAATGGATATTTCAAATTTGTTGTTTCTCTCATTTTGCTTTCTATAGATGTGGCCACATTTCGAATTCCGGTATGCACTCTGTGACCCCGCAACCAAGATATTTTGCCCCTTTAGCTGAGACTCAAATTACTTCTAGCTGATCACAATTTGAATGGATGTACCAATTCTGGTCGTTCTACCCTCTTACATTCCTGAGTTATGGTTAAAAGTGTGTATTTATGTGTGCACTTAACGACCTCGTGACCTGGATTTTTTACCATTTGAACCCAACTCAAACTATTTCTAGCAAAAGAATGTGTGAATATAGGTACCAAATTTGGTCATTCTGTCGTCTTGAATTCCCGCGTTATTGCCAAAATGTCCATTCACCTATGCATGTAGTGACATATACATTTAACCTTTGATCTGAAACTCGGACACTATCTAGCAAGCTACAATATAATTGTAAATGCCAAATTTGGTGACTCTACTGTCTTTCATTCAAGAACAATGGCCAAAAATCTCCATTTGACTGTTCTGCACATAATGACCCCGAAACATAGATATTTGACAAACTGGCCTGAAATTTCAAGTCTATCTAGCCAGCCAAAACACGCTTGTATGTCCCTAATTTGATGATTATGTGTTCTTGTGTTCCGGAGATATAGCTACAGACAGACAGACATACGGACGAACAGACGGACGGACGGACGGGTGGGTGGGCGGACAGACGGACGGACGGTACCGCAATAAACACACCGGTCTTCGGCGGTGTAGGTAATAACGGGAAGTGCTTAATATGGAATCTCTAGATATCTACCTGTAAATAAGTACCTGCGAAGGCATATATGTGCGCCAGTAAGTGGTTGCCGCCAATTGAATCGTTAAATGAACAGGGAATAAGATGTAAAGCAAAGCTTAAAGCATGCATATGCGTGAATATGCGCTATTTAAATGTAGGCCTACCATCTAATCAAATCTAATCTAATCTAATCTATAATCTCATCTCATCTAATCCAATCCAATCCAATCCAATCCAATCCAATCTAATCCAATCTAATCTATCACAATCCATCAATAAACTACAACATTTGAGATGAGGATCCATTTAACCCTTCCTGTGTCAAGCTTAACCCTTTAAAGGTCAGTCCGACGAAAAAGGCATCCGTAGTCGTCTTGAGGAATGTTCATTTGCAGGAAAGGAAAATACTATTTTAGGAAATTTACCACTGGAATGACAGTGGTACATTTTCTAAAATACTCTTCTCTTGGCCTACTAATGAGCACTGAATAAACGAAGACTTAAGTTTCTTGATTAGTAGTAACGGTCAAACACTGGTCGTGATGAATGTCCATTTGCAGGACAACAGAAAACTATCATTGTAAATTTCAATGGTAAATTTAAAAAAAATATTTTTCTCTTGGCCTGGCTTGGAAAATTGACCATTAAAGGGTTAACTCATATGAATAGCATTTTCAGCGCTTTGCGGCGCTGTTGACATAAGAAGTGTTAAATATTATTATTATTATTATTAAGATATCCAGTCCCGGGGACACTTTGCGAAATAACCTACTTTCCCCGGTCTTTTGTAAACATGTTACAACGTCAACGAGGAGAGCGAGCCAATAATCGTGAGAGCTTGATAAAAGAAAGGTTGAACATAAAAAGGTCCATTGAATAAAAGAAAAATTCAAAATAAAAAGTCCTATTGAATACAGAATAAGACCTATTTTCTGAACCGCAAGTTGGGATGATCGAGTGCGATCGGAACCAGGAATATGTGTAAGCGATCTGGAATTCTGAAACGCCTGTGTGGTTGCATTACAGACGACAGCATCATTCATTGTTAAATAAAATCTTCTCCAGACATCCAATTATGTATAGAGCCCATTGTGACCTATGTACACGGAACACTAGGCACCGTGAATAGAGAAGATGAAATGAAGTGGCTAGGGTCTATTGAAGCTATGAGACTTTCAAAGTTATTGAGTTATATATGTGATAGGCGCCTATATAGAGCACGGAATGGTCTGGGTGACTTGGCCTATATAATGCTTATTTAAAAGATAAATGTATTATGTTTTGTAACATGTGTCAGTGGCGTAGCCAAGCGGTGATTTTGTGTTAGAACACCTCATGGCTATTCAATAATAAATATAAAATAGTATTTTAACATAAATCAATAATTCTCAACAGCCATGGGGGTGGGTGGGGGCAGCGTATATGTAGGCCTACGCTATGCGAATTTACTGCTAATCATTAGTCCTAAAGGTGTGCTTACAAATCAGGCACATGAGAAAGTCTACATTATGCCTATGACTTCCATTTGTTTAATATGTGGTATAGCATTGGTCATAGGTTATGTCAATTGGCATCTCAAAATACCGAAATTGCACAAAGAAAAAAAATATATATGTGTGACCTTTTTTCCGACAAAACAAAGCTATTTTCTCAATTATATCGGCAGATGATGAGAGGACTTATATTTCAAAATATTCCCGCACGCCCGGTTGATGACACTCACTGAAAAGGTGCTGGCCCTGCCTGACAGAGGAAGATCCTTATGAGCACGTGGGTGGGGTGCCATCCCGCCCACAGCCTCTCCCATCCCACTCCACCCACCCCACCCTAGCAAACACGGATTCCCTGCCATATCTGCGTGTCCATTCCCCTCACAGTATTCACACATACTCAAGAGTGAAGGAGACACACACCGAGAGCTTCTAGCTTTCAAGCCATTTCTGGGACAGTACCAGTGTGTAATGTCACTTTATTCCTTACACCACCTATACGTATTTAGCTATGATTTCAAAGTAATATTACTTCAAGAAATATGGGAGACCCATCTAACTTACAAAAGGTGGCCGCAAAAGAGAGGTGTACACTCCCACACCCACTAACCTCACAGCAGGCGTTATATTTATATAGGCTACTAATCCCTGAACAACGGCACGCAGGCTATGTGTTCCCTTTTCCCATCCACCCCTAATGGCAAGTTACACAGGCACATGGTGACGAAAGGCGCGTATAAACTAGTATGGCAAGAGACAACTACCAAGGCAAGGACAGCGCATATATCAGAATCTCAGACTCGTTACCATTTGAAATGTGTCGCATTCATTACGTAAGGTCTAAGTTAGTACTGCAGGCAAGCTCTATACTTTATTATTAATGTGAATTCTGAAATCATAATAATTATTTTTTATTGATTCTGTCTAGCTAGTAACAAAAGGGAGCATCATTGACCGGGCAATAATGGGAAGAAAGAATTGCAAAATGATAAGGTTTCGACGTAAGCAATTTGTCAAACATGTAAAAAAAGATTGTCAGGCTAGTCGACCGACAGATTATACTAGTTGCAAGATGCAACAAAGGCGTAAGAAAGGGAGTTAGGCAAGTGGCCAGATGTGTCCTCTCCCAGAGTGTATTCCCATGCATAGTACCATATGTCTTAGCGCCGCCAATTGTTTCGCCCACCAACCCCAACCCCAGGTCAAAATACTGTCATACACCGCTGCGCCACTAAATTGGAACTGATGATATGGCAATGCAGGATGCAAAGTACGGTATTGACTCGAGCTATAAACACTGCCCTAACTTCAACTTCTGTAGTAAGATGGTGGCATTAGTAGGAATACGCAACAAGGCTATACACTCGAATATTCTAAGAACATATTACTATGACCTAATCCGGGAGGTGTGGGTGGGGAGAATTATCCAGATAGTGTCAAATGGGATCTACACTCTGAAATATACAATGGCACAATACTGGTGGGTGGATACAGTTAAATATATTAGTATTGTAGTAGTTTATACGGAGAGAAATCACCATATGTTAAGATTTATTGCGTTTTATTGCATTGAGGTACGCAACATAGGATCTAAATGTATAGCACTACCATTTTAGCAATTTAATTTTTAAGCATTCTAGTGTACATTTGGCGCCTTTAACAGTGCTTAGGATAGATGCCACATTTTTTACTAATTCGTACGTGTGTAAATCCTCGACAGTGAAAAGGCCTACTAGGGCTCCGTTAAATCACGGCTGAATTAGGCCTAAATTAGGCATACACAAATTTAGTGTAGGCCTAATTCAAGTCGTTATTTAGTTGAAATGTCTGTATTTTGCGACCTATGAGAAATGTAATCTCTTTCAATGGCAATTTGTAGTAAACTGCTCCACTGATTCCGCAGAAGCAAATACCACATTGAGTACGATAGCCTATCAGTAACGGGTTTCAATAATGTCGTTGTGATGGCAGCAGTAGTTAGCAGTTTAACATCCACAATCACGCATGCTACCGTAGCCGAAATAGACCGTAACCAAAGTCCGGGCAACTGTTCTGAAAGAGCTATGGAATCTGCGCATTTATCCGTATCTGAAAACCGACAGTCAGAGCAGCAGTGGCGACAGATAGGGCTCACATATTGTGTATCCCTTTCGGCTTGAGGCCATGTCTTTTTTTATGAAATCTGCAAGTTTTGAAAATAAAGGGCTTCAGTTGCGAATCCTGGGTTTCATCTACCGAGAAGCATGTCGGTGTCCGGCAGCAATGGATTCAACTAACATACCTTACACAATGTTCGTTATTTTAACTGTTGGGCTTCTTGTTTCTCGCCCAAATGGGACTGATGCGTGAAAATGGGTTGGCAGAGAATAAAATTAATGTTATCACTTTATGAATGATGAACGATCTTGCATATTGTATTTACATATTTAACGAGTAATCTTAGTGATACAATTTCGACCAAATTATCAGGTTTTTTTTTTTAAAACACGCGTTGTTGCAATGATGTGTCAATACATTCTCGGAGTGGGTGTCAGCTTTGGAAACATTTTTCTCGTAGTAAAAACCAGTAATTTGTAATTTGAGGAAATCTAAACGACGCGTGCATCATTGCTCTGTGTTCTAATCTCTGAATTTGCCATCTCTCTAAAACTGTATGTTCGCTCGCTTGCTTTCGATTTTCGGAATCAGCAGTGGCTATGCATGTCATAATCATCATCATCATCATCATCATCATCATCATCATCATCATCATCACGATGATCATCGTCAGCATCCTCATCACCATCACCATCACCATCATCATCATCGCCGTTATAAACCTCTTCAGCACCTCTCCATTTCATCATCAACATCAGAAATGGAGGTTCACAACAAGGGCGGTAATAATGATAGCAGGAATAATGATACCATTGCCAATGACGATAGTTAAAAAATACTCAACATTATAATTTTTTAGCAAAACAGGTTTTGCTCTGTTATTTTGAAGCGAGACTTTTTGCGGTTTAGCAACTTACTAAGAACCACATCGTTTGATTGTGCAATAGCTAGAATTCAGGGCCCGTATTCATGGTGAGTTCTTAGCGCCTAAGAAGACGTTCTTAGTAAAAATTGGTTTTCATGGACTGTTCTTAGGCCTATGAACGTTCTTAAACCTTTCTTATAATTTACGACAGGTACAACCATGGCGTAAATCCACTAAGAAAGTTCTTTGTGAAAATCTTTTCTTGTTTTGTGTATGTTCAGCTACGTTACACTACCCACACTAATTATATTTATATTTCCAATTATTTGAAACAAATGTAGTTTGGCTACATGTATTATATATGCTTGCAGCAGAATGCTTTTTGGCTTTTCTCACCATTATGACGTTAAACTGTGATGTCATACTGGCGATGTATGCACAGTGCGACCCAGAATTCATTTAGTGTTGAAATATTGAAGACTAGTTATGACGCCAAACACTTCTTTAATTTGTTTGTTGTGAAAAGCGCGAAAAATTATGCTTTCGTATAATTTAAATAAAAGAAAATATATTGTTTCCATATTTTCGAATACTTTAGTAGTAAATTTCGCCACGGAAAGTAATTTTTTTCAATTTCTCATGAGAATCACGGAGAAATGCCATCGTGCGAGTGATGATTCAACCGCTCCTGCACACCATCAAATAAATGAGATACAATTTAGAGGAACATTATAGAGGCTGTAAACTATAGAAATACGTGCGAGCTAACGCGCGTGCGTGCGTGAATACATGCGTGTCCGAGTGTACGAGGACATGATGATGTAGGCCACGTGTATGGCTTTAAATGTTTATAGGCTACGTGTTTCTCTACAGTACAGCTTATAAATCTATAGCTAACATGCATGTTTCCAAAACAAAAACACGCAGTTGTTAGTAAGAATTGCTCTGTCGAATATTTTGAACATAATTGGCAATGCGTTCTTGTCCAATTATGCTCAAGATAGATTCAGCATTAGGCCTACATGTTATTTTGTTGCGGAAACATTTAAAGTTATTTCTGAGCTGTAGTGTGCATGTGTAATATGCAGGTGTAAGTAGTTCCAAATCCATATGGATGCAAGTGCCTACGTACGCATACATGCACGCACGCGTAATTGCGTATAGGCATATAGGGCTAGGCCCCCATGTGCACATTCTCCCCAACCCCAATATAGAATTTGTGCCGTTGACCAATAGCTAATTTGATATTGGCGCTCCAGTTGGTTAACGGCGCAGGGGACCAATATCAATTGCTATATTTGTGCCGATATGAAACAATGAGTTTGCACACATTTCTGATCGCCAGCTTGCCAAAGCACCCTGTCAAATTAGGATTCAGGATTCAAAGTAGGGCCTATAGGCTATATATCGTCCATATTAATCGCCCGATAAATCGACCCAACATAAGCATGGATGAATGCATGAAGCATAAGCATTAACTAGAGATGGGGGGGGGGGGGGTGCATAGCTAGAATGGATCACTCTATTAAAGCATGATCAGAAAGACAGACAAGTAGACAGACAAGTAGACAGACACGCACGCACGCACGCACGCACGCACGCACGCACGCACGCACGCACGCACGCACGCACGCACGCACGCACGCACGCACGCACGCACGCACGCACGCACGCACGCACGCACGCAGACATACGTGCAAGACGACACAATCCTCAATTTCTTTCGAAAAACATGGGGATTAAAATGATTTTTGTCTTATTTGCGTCGAGTCCACTAAATGCCCATGCCTTCGTCACTTAGTTTGTTTTTTACAGAATTTATGTTGCGCTAGGTTTGATCTCCTGCTTCAGTAATATGACGTCATACTGTGAAATGGCATCATAATGGTACATATTCTTTAAGAACACGCATATATTTGACTGCCTCACTGCATAATAGATGTTGGTGGAGGTCTATGGGTAGATTAAAGCAAAATATTAAAATGTTATGTGCATGTAGAGTGTTGCTGTATTGTCTGATAATGTGATATCTGTATGTTATATATGTAAATGTTCTATATATGTAAACGTATATATTAGTACTGATAATTTTCGATAATCTAGTTATTCGATTAATCGACAGTTCAATCGATCAGTTAATCGATCGTGGATCGATATTATCATAATTCTGAAGTGTAAACACGACAGGGACTAAGATAGCATCTCGGTTTTATATATCCACTTACGGTGGTTGAATACTTGTAATGGTGGATATTCATGCGCGTGCTTGCTTGCGTGCGTGCGTATGTGTGGGTGGGCGGTGGTGGGGGGGGGGGCTATGAGGCTGGCGCGGGCGCAGTTGTTTAGTAAAGAAGAGTGCTAAACATTGTCAACATAGTTTACTTTATTAGGTAAGATTATAGTTCAGAAAACATATGATTTCATGAAATATAAGTCAAATACAATATAGAGTGTGTGCTGGCGATAGACCTACATCAAGTTACACTCAAGTTATATATTTCAGCAGGCAAGTATAGTAGTACGATATCCACCGTTTTACAAGGTTTATAAGTGAAATCCTGTATTGAATCTTGCAAATATTTTCATATATTCAACGCTTTTCTCATATATGTATATACATCTACCGAAATTACTTGGTTAAAGTTATGTACCCATTTCTTCCATAAAGATGAAGATGTCTACATTGCAGTGGTGTACGTTAGTCCGGCGTCCCCCTCTGCAAGTGACGATATCTTTGATGCCTTCGAGAATGACGTGGCTAGATATTCAAAATTAGGCAGCTGTTTGGTTTGCGGAGATTTTAATACCAGCACAGAGCTAGAAGCTGACTACTGTTTTGATGCTGGCGTCCCTCTAGCATGTGAGCTATTGACAGACCTGAATAACCCAAGAGATACTTTCAGAAACAATCTTGACCTCGCCCCAGTAGATAGTCACGGAAAGAAACTCCTTCAGCTTTGCGGATCCGCTGGCCTCTGGATTCTTAATGGTAGGACTGTGGGCAACTACCTGGGTCAATGTACATGTTATGGTCACAGGGGCAAGCCCAGCACAATTGACTACACGCTGACTTCCCCAGCATTCATGGGGCATATAAAAAAATATTTTCATGTACACCAACTTAACACATATTCTATTCACTGCATGTTATCCTGTATCATTTCAACTGGCATTTTTAAGCCTGTGGACGAGGTTTCATCCACTACATTTATTCCCGAGTTCAGGTGGTCACCTGGCGATGACATCAAATTTGCATATGCGCTAGAAAACTCGACTACCAAGTCTGACATCCAAAAACTTGTTAGTATTGACCTGGCCCATGATACTACCAGTGACTTGGCCGTCACCTCTCTTACAGAATTTTATATTACCACAGCAAAACTCGCCGGAGTTAAACGTAAGCTAAACCAAACAAGAATAAGACCAATAAATGGTTCGGACCAGACTGTATTGAGCTGAAGAAGAAGCTCAAATTGATTAGCAGCAAACTCCGTGTTAACCCATTCTGTCCACAGCTTCTTCAAGAACTCCGATCAACTCGTTCTAACACAAGAAGCTTATAAATGGTAAGAAAATTCAATTTCAGCAAGGTGTTTTGAATCAGATCGTACCATTGCATGATCGTAACCCTCAATCTTTCTGGAAATTGTTTAATACGCTTAAAGGATCGGAAACTGTTGTTCAAAATCCTGTCCCAATGGCAGAATGGACCTCACATTTCACCCAACTTACCAACAACAACATGTTAATAAATAGTGAATTCCACAGTTTTATGGATGACTACCTTGCATCTAATAAGAACACAATTTGTAATTAACTCAACAAATCAATTGCTGTAAATTGAGTCAATCTCAAAGCTGAAAGATGACAAGTCCTAGGCCCTGACTTCATTTTGAATAAAATGCTAAAAGTCTGACAGCACCAACTGACTCCTATTATATGTAGGATTTTCAACAATATACTTATTAATGGTGCTTTCCCTGAGGCCTGTCGTTGCAATTTTGTAAGGCCATTACACAAAAAGGGAGATAAACATGTTGCTGGTAACTATCGAGATATTGCAGTCGGCAGCAATTTATGCAAACTGTTCTGCAGTATTTTATATAGTAGACTCTACCATTTTCTACTGAGCATACATTGCTACCAGATTCACAAATTTGATTTAAAAAGAACAGCCCCGCTGTTTAAGACTATATGCTCGGCCTCAACGTGGCGCAGGGGTGTAACCCACTGGGTGTCAATCCAGACATTTGGAGGGGCTAACCAGAGCATTATGCACAACGCAAATGAATGACACTTGGAGATCGGATCAAACGAAATGGTGCTCGCCCTGTGAGGATCCGCCAGGCAGGTGCAGCGCCGGGCTTCACGCCTCGAAGGAGCTCACCCTCAGCTACTGGAGGTCCCATCAACTCGTCTTGTGGAGCCAGGAGACGAGGATGGAGAGCTACTGGCCAACCGAAAGAGAAGACCAAACCCAAAGAGAACCCCAGTATCAACATCATGCACTGGAACGCAGAAGGGGTTACCAACAAGAAATCAGAGCTCGAACAGTTCCTGTACGAAAACAACATTGATATCTGCTGCATCCAAGAGACACACCTGCAAGAAGGAAAACCATTTAAGATCAGAGATTACCAGATTTTCCGCTGTGATCGAAGAGGAAGAAAGAAGGGCGGGGTGATCACCTTGGTCAGAAACAGCGTGAACGCCAGCCAGATCAAAACCTTTATGGAAGAGGCAGAATATATCAAGATCAAGGTAATAACCAGCAACTCTGTGATTGGCATTGTCAATTATTACTGCCCTAATGACAAGAATCTCTCACTTGACACAATCCAGGTCCCGGACTGCCACTTCCTCATTGCGGGAGACCTTAATAGCCAGTCTCAGAGCTGGGGATACAGAACACTTGATAAACGAGGAGAAGACATTGAAGCATGGCAAGATGAAAAGGACCTTTTACTTGTCAACGATCCCACAGATCAGCCTACCTTATACTCGCGCCGGTGGCACTTGACAACAACGCCGGACTTGGCATTTTGTACAGAAGACATTCACAGAAACCTCAGTAGAGTGGTCGGATGGCAGTTAGGAGGAGCGACCACCGCCCAGTCCTCCTCTCTCTTTCTGGGAGTATTTCGACAAGTTCACCTCAACAGCCAAGGTGGAACTACAAAAAGGCAAATTGGAGTCTGTTCGGCATTCGTTCCAATGAGCTTACCCAAAATATAGCAGTAGAAGGGAGAAACATCAACAATGCAGTCAAGGAATTTAATTCAAGTATCCTCAAGGCTGCCAACGAAGCGATTCCTCGAGGGTTCAGGAAAAGCTACCGCCCCTACTGGACAACAGAACTGTAAGCAGCACATGATAAACTAGACAAGGCCAGAGAAGATGCAGTGGGTAATCCATGTCATGAAAACCACTTCACACTACAACAAACTAAAGCCAGGTATCTATAGACCAAGCTGGAGGCCAAAAGAAGAAGCTGGAGGGAAAAGACGGCAGGGTTTAATTTAGAGAGAGACACAACAAAGCTATGGAGACTGACTAAAGCACTGAATGATGAGGGTGTCGGGGGAGAGAAGATTACTCTTGAAGAAGATGGACAAACACTGTCAGGAAAGATGGCTGCAGATGCCTTTGCGAAGGCATATGCAAAAGAAAGCAACATTTCTATACCACGAATGCGTCAAAAAGAGGTTAGAAAAGAGCAAAAGGAAAGAACAGACACCAACACTCACGATGCAATGAAAGTTGACATTAGTTTAGCAGAACTGAAGAAGTCTATCGGCTAATTGAAGAAGAAGAAATCTCCCAGGCCAGATGGCATTACGAATGAAATGATCCAACACCTTGGTAATGCATCTCTCCGCAAGTTGCTAGATATCTTTAATCTCAGTTGGACCAATGGAGAGGTCCCTCAGTGCTGGAAGGAAGCCAGAATGACTCCTATTCTGAAAAAAGGGAAGAACAAGACGAAAGTGCTGAGCTACCGTCCTATCAGTCTTACAAGCTGCATATGCAAGACCATGGAGCGCATCGTCAACCAGCGGTTGCAGTGGTACCTGGAGTCGGAGAACACTATAGTTTCAGAGCAGGCTGGCTTCAGAAGATAGAGGAGCACAGTAGATCAAACAACACATCTTGCACAGGTCATAGAGGACACTTTTCAAGCCAAGAAGGTGATGCTAGCTGCCTTTATTGATCAGCAGAAGGCATTTGACAAGGTGTGGAAGGATGGCCTCCTCGTGAAGCTCCGGCGCACAGGCATCGGTGGCAACATGTTCCGATGGACAAAGTCATACCTACACAATCGCAGATCTAGGGTGCTGGTGGATGGACAATCTGGACAGAATGTATTGCTGAGACAAGGGGTACCACAAGGCGGAGTATTATCACCAACTCTGTTCATACTCTTCATTAATGATATTGTAGCAGAGCTGCCCAATGGGATCCAAGCAGCCCTCTATGCAGATGACCTCGTACTCTGGTGCACCGATGAGTACACAACGACTGCCACGTACAGAATGCAGCTCGCCTTGGACAGAATTACAGCTTGGGCCAATCGCTGGTGTATTACCATCAACAAAGAAAAATCATCAGCCATGCTATTTTCACTGTCCACCAAAACCAAGGTTGGCAATCTGACACTGGGCGGTACTCCACTCGAGTACGAGGACCAGCAGACATACCTGGGAGTCCCCTATGACAGAAGATTAACATGGAAGGAGCACATCCAGAACGCAGAGGCAAAGGCCAGAAGAAAGCTAAACATCATGAGGAAGCTGGCAGGAACAAAGTGGGGGTGCCAATGAAAGGATCCTCAAGACCATCTACATAGGTGTCGTACGACCACACCTTGAGTATGGATCCAGCTCATGGATGACAGCAGCTAAATCTCATCAACAAAACCTCGACAGAGTACAAAACCAGGCACTGCGCATCATCACTGGTGGAATGAGATCAACACCAATAGAAAAAATCGAGCAGACAGCAGGCATCCCCCCCCCCCACTTAGTAAAGGAAGGGAATGCAAAGCACTGATCCAAGCTGCAAAGTTCAAATCGTTCAACAACCACCCGATGAAGATCAGGCAAGCACAGCTGTCATCAGGAAGACTTAAAAGATCAAGTTTTGTGAAAGAGACAAAAGCACTTCAAAGGAAACACCAAGAAATGTTGCCAGCACAAATAGAAGACCCAAACCACACCCTTGATCCTCCACCCTGGGAAAACAAACTAGAGAGCATAGCTATTCGCACCACAGTACCTCATCTCACAACCAAAGATGAACACAGTGATGTGAGCAAGAAGGCCCTGACCCTAGCCATGCTGGAAGAAATGTACCCTCAGGAGACATTAATAAGGATCTACACAGATGGATCAGCCAAAGATGCAATTAGGAGCGGAGGTGCCGGACTGCACATACAGTATCCAAACGGACAACATGAGTCAGCTGCAATACCGACAGGCAAACACTGCACAAACTACAGAGCTGAAGTCGAAGCACTGGTCCATGCAGCTAATACCATCAGCAGAACCGCAGACCCTATTGCACAGATTGTCTTTTTATCTGATGCCCGCTCCGTCCTTGAGGCTATCACCAAAGGTAAGCTGCCACAACTTGAAGAAGCACTACAAACCCTCAAATACTTTCGGATAGCATTGCAGTGGATCCCCTCACACTGTGGAGTCCAAGGAAATGAGGAAGCAGACAAGATGGCAAAGGTGGGTGCAGAAGAGAATCAGACAGAAAACATGGTTACGCATACAGAGATGAAGACTATCATCAAGTCACTCTATAGAACACCTCAATCAGAAGATGCCTACCATCATCTCTCGAGGCCAGAGCAAGTGACCATTTCTCGTCTCAAAACTGGACATAACATACTAAACCAACACATGTACAGGCGGTTCCCCCTTTCGACATCGCCCGCTTGTCCTTGTGGAGAAGCAGAACAGACCACAGAGCACATACTTCAATGTTGCAGTACGTATCAGCTGCTGAGAGAAGAGATCTGGCCATTGTCAACCTCTTTTCTTGAAAAGCTGTATGGGCCTGTGGAAGAACTGCAGAAAACCACAGATTTCATCTTGAGGACGGCTCTCCAAGTGTGATACCAGCGATCGAAAAGAAGAAGAAGAAGAAGAAGAAAAGAATAGCCGCACCGCTGACCATATTTATGCTTTAAAGACCTTGATTGAAAGGTATGCCAAATCATCTAAACAATATTTATTTTGCTGTTTCGTGGATTTTAAATCTGCATTTGATTCTGTCTCCATGAACCCTCTCTTATATAAATTACTATTATCCGGAATAGGTGGTAACTTTTTAAATACACTACAGAACATGTATTCCGGAGTTTCGTATTCCATAAAACCTAAAAATTACCACAGTAATCCTTTCCCGTCTAGTGTTGGGCAGTGTTGTGTACTAAGCCCACTTTTATTTAATATGTATATTCGTGACCTGCCCAACATTTTTACTCAGCAGTGTGACCCAGTCGCGCTAGATAACATAACTATCAATTGCCTCATGTACGCTGACGACCTTGAATTACCGTCTATATTCACATACCGGGCTCCAAATTGCACTCAATAATCTAAGTGCATATTGTGATAAATGGGGCCTGGTGGTTAATTTTGCAAAAACTAACGTACTCATTTTCAATAAAGGTGGTAAAATATTAAATAATTATCTGTTTACATACAACGGTAACATTATTGAAATAGTCCAGACTTATTGCTACCTGGGTATAGCATTTGTTGCTTCTGGTAACTTTAAAACAGCTTGCGAATGCCTTTGCGAGCAAGCAACCAAAGCCATTTTCAAATTACGGCAATTTAACGTTAGGACCAACATATGTACGGGACTTGTTCTCTTCAAGCGATTGATTTCCCCTATTTTAATGTAAGGATGCGAAGTTTGGGGCCCATATTTTCTTAAAGGTCTTAGGACTTGTGCTTTAAAACAATCTGCGATAATCTACCAGCAGCAAAGGTTGTTATGAAATTGTGTAAATACATACTTGGTGTTCGTAGAAATGCAACCAATGATGCAGTCCGCGGCGAATTCGCCCATCATACGCTTCTTATATCCTGTTTGGCGCGTGCAATGAAATATTGGCAAAGGCTGTGTGCACTAGATAATACTTCCATAGTCCGCAAATCATATTGTGAATCCTATTCTAATATATCGAGTAATTGTAATTGACCTTTCTTCATCAGCGAACTGTGTACCTATTTTGGTTTCGGCTATATGTGGGATAACACGGTTGTTGGTCACACGGAATCTGATGTTAAGCAATTAAATCTTTTGATGCAATCCAAATATGTAGACGTATGGACAGATAACCTTCTAAACATAAATGCTAAATTACGCACTTATGGATTGTTCAAGTTAAACTTTGCGATGAAAAACTATCTGATTAATTCTCGAAATCTCTTAATACGTAAGGATTTCACGAAACTTAGAGTTAGTGCGCACAGCCTGGCGATTGAACTCGGAAGACACCAAAAGGTACCACTTGAACACAGGGTATGGAAGATGTGCGTATCAGAGCGTATTGAAGATGAGAAGCACTTTATCCTGCATTGTTCTGCTTATGACTATGAAAGACAGAACCTCTTCAATGCACTCGGCTCCTTTTGCGACTTCCCATCATTAATTGATGATGAGAAGTTCGTGTTCGTGATGTCCTGCAATAACGGCGATACAGAAATCTCTGAACTGGTTCTACCCTTTGTCCATGCATGTGTGCTGAAAGGATAGGCCTCTGTGACCATAACTTAATACATTGTATCTTTCCACCCATCCTGCTGTTTTGTAGATATGCTGACTGTTACATTGTGTATATATTGTTAATGCCTGTGTATTTTATGGGGTTTTTTTAATATATATATTGTATGTGCTGTATGCAGACACCATACTGTATGGATTTTACGCAATAAATTTGAAATTGAAATTGATTAAAATTGAATTGGTCAACAGATTTGATGAATCTAATGCGTACTAAGAGCCCGCCCGTTAAACGATTATCAAAACTAGCCAATGATTGATTGATAAAAGTAAATAGGCGACTGATTGACAGCGCCCGTCATATTGAGCGGAATACGCTCGCTGTGTTGGATTGGTTGGATTGGCAGGGCGGTGAAACGAGGTGCACTTCAATGGACCTCCATGGAAGGACGCAATAGTGAATTCAATTAAATAGAAACAGAAATCTGGACGAAATTGCGGGTGGAATTAATTATTTAAATTAATTATTTAAAATAAATAAATAATTTAAATTAAGTATTTAAATTAATTTTTAAATTAACTATTTAACTAATTATTTATTTTATTTTATTTTAGCGTATTTAAATTAAGTATTTAAAATCTGTTCCATAATACTCAACAGTTTATATTTATTATTGCCCTGAACCACTCTGCCACACTAGATTAGGCCATCATCCAAATCCAACCATTGTTTGAATACAACACAGCACACCAAGAAAAATTCTCCACCACAGCAAATGGTTCTCACTATTACTCCACAAGCGCCGTACCGTACCACCTACGCCTTTAATGACTCTGTTTTTATTTGTCCTCTATTCCTCCATGTTCCTTATCTGTCCTATCTCTTACTCCTACCACCCTCTCCCTACTATCTATGGAGCTCTATATGTTGATCTTTCAAGTCTGCCTCTGCCTTACTGCAGCACGTGCAAATGGCCTTCGGTGATTTACCCAGTTGACAATGGATAATGACATAGCATGTTACCGTGCGGCTATTGGGCTTTTTAACTGCCACTCTGTCAAACCCAAGCACTATCGAGCTACCCCACCTCCATTGCGAGAAATACTTGGACGCCTTCGAGGAATTTACACAGCCCTCCTATCACTCCTTCTTAATTACTGCCTGAGTAATGTATTGACCTGTTTAATAATTTACATTCTCCTTTCTTTGGCTGGCGATGTAGAAACTAATCCAGGCCCTACTAACTGTTCAGAAATGTCTGTTGTCCACCTAAATGTATGCGGCCTCAAAGATAAAATACATCTTATCGAAGCTAATCTGTCCAACTTTGACATCATTGCCATTACTGAAAGCCACCTTACCCAAAATGTTAACAATAGCTTAATCAAACTACCTGGTTTCCAGGAGCCTTATCGGATGGACCGCCAGCATCCGTGGGGAGGCGTGTGCGTCTATATTTCTAACAACGTGGCAACTACCCATCGTATTGAATATGAATGTCATGGCATTGAAATGATATGGATCGAGATTCAAGACCACCCTGGTTTATTATTGTGTGTAATTTACCGGCCGCCTAACACAAGTGTTGACAAATGGCAAACTATCACCGACAATATTGAGAATGTTCGCGACTTAAATCCAAACAAAAATCTTGTCCTACTCGGCGACATTAACGACGATCTTCTCAATCCATCTAAGCATCATCTACGTGACATCATATCTACGTTTGGCTTCCACCAGTTAATACAAGAACCAACCTGACCCATTTCAAATACATTACTTGATCCAATTATTATCAGCTGTGCCATAATAGTAAAAGAGAGTGGAGTACTTGCGCCATTTTGTAGTGATCATACTCCAGTATATTTGGTTTTATCATCCTCCATACCTAAACGTAAAACATACACTCGCCATATATGGCACTATGCGAAAGCTGATTGGGATTTATTTAGGGATCACTTAACTAACGCACCCTGGAACAACATCTCCGATGTTAATGGCGTCGACATTTGGTGTCAGACAATCACTACAAAGATTATCGCCGCTGCTAGTATTAGTATCCCAAATAAAACTATAACTATAAACCCAAACGATAAAGTCTGGATGTCCAGCAAAATAAAGCACGAAATGAGAGCCAGGGAAAAATTGTTCAAGAAATAAAGAAAAACTAACCAAGAGCAAGACGTGGCCAACTTTAAAAACAGAGAAACCTCATCAATACATTAGTCCGAACAGCGAAAGAAAACTTCAGGAATAAATTAGCTGAAAAAATAAGGCATGGACGCGCAGGTTCTAAAGAGTGGTGGAAAATATGCAAGACGTTCCTATGTGATACTAACTCTAATTTTAGCGAAATGCCGCCTCTGAAGCGCGATGACGGCTCATTCTCTTACGACTCTTTAGAAAAGGCAAGCCTCCTTAACCGGTACTTCTCTAGCATCGCCAATATTGACGATGCTAATGCCAACTTACCGCCTCTATCTAGGTATACGGACAATACTCTCCACTCAATTACAATATCAAACACTGACATCTCCGATGTACTGTCCAATCTGGGCACGTCTGAAGCTGTTGGCCCTGATAAATTAAGTCCGAAACTCTTATTCGAGAGCCAACAAGTATTGGTCCCAATACTAGCGCAGTTCTTTAATTACTCACTTTCTAGTGCGCAGTTCCCCACTACTTGGAAAATCGCTAATGTAACTCCTATATTCAAGAAAGGAGACAAGAGATTATGTTCAAATTATCGACCAATATCACTGTTGAGTTGTCTTAGTAATGTTATGGAGAGAACCGTTTTTAAACATATCTATAACTATATTAGACATGATATCACTCTATATCAGTCTGGCTTTCTTCCATCATATTCTACAGTAAATCAACTGCTTGATATCTACACGGATATTACTCAAGCCCTTGCCGATCAAAAGGAAGTAATCTTTCTATTCTTCGATATATCTAAAGCCTTTGATCGAGTATGGCATCGCGGCCTCCTACAGAAGCTTAGGAATTTTTGGTATCTGTGGAAATCTACTTACATAGTTATAAACGGCAATGAGTCCACCCTACTTCGTTTACATGCTGGAGTGCCACAAGGCTCTGTGCTTGGTCCTTTGTTATTCTTAGTTTTTATTAATGACATGCCCAGCAATATAATTCACAATATTAGACTTTTTGCTGATGACACGTGCCTATATGTAATGTCAGATGATCTAAAAGAACACACTGCCACACTCGATTATGATCTACTGACCATGACGCATTGGGCAAACATGTCGAGTTTAATGCCTCGAAAACTACATCTCTAATTTTTTCCCTGCGCAACGAGCCCACATCCTTTTCAATCAACTTCAAAGATTCTGAAATTCTACCGTCAACTGATCATAAGCACCTTGGCATTACCTTTAATAACAAAGGGAATTGGCTTAACCATGTGAGTAATCTCATAGCAAACGCTCAACACAAACTCTCCTTACTTAAAGGTCTAATATATATTCTAGACCGTAAATGTCTAGAGATCATGTACAAAACATTTATTAGACCATCGTTAGAATATGCAGATGTTGTGTGGGATAATATTCCACAATATCTTGTAATTCGGCTAGATGATAGCCAAAAAGATGCTCTCAGAACGGTATGTGGAATGACACGTAGTGCGAGCACTGAAGACCTGTACTTAGAAACAGGCATCGAAACCTTGTCAAGCAGATGTGAATTTCATAGATTATCTACGCTATTTAAAATTATTAACGGGATGACCTGTGAGGTTCTGGTCAACCATCTTCCCACACTATCCCAAGCACGAAATCCTTACAATATCCGTCATCCAAATTTCTTCACTCCATTCCGCTGCCGTACTGAGCTCTTCTATGGATCCTTTTTCCCAGCAACGATCCACGCCTGGAATATGCTTCCTGTGCCGGTGAGAGATTCTGTCACTCTTCTAGAATTTAAAAGCAAACTCAAGGCTATGTCACCCATACGACAACCCCCTGAGTGGTATTACGTAGGCCCGAGGTTTGCCAACATAATGCTATGCAGGCTCCGAAATGGTTGTAGTTCTTTAAACCGACATCTATTTGACAACTTTCTGTCGGAATCTGCCAGTTGTTCTTGTGGGCACAATGATGAATCTACAAACCACTACCTCTTACATTGTGCCCTTTTTAACGAGCAAAGAGTCGTTTTCCAAAATCAGCTTCCCTTGAACGATATTTCTCTTGCTAATCTTACGGTCAACCAGCTTCTATACGGGACTTACACTGCCAACTTGGAAATGAATAAACTGATCTGTAATACGGTATGTCAATACATAATTAACACCAACCGCTTTCAGTAGCTTCCCGTTTGCGAACTTATAGTTTAAGGGGTAAATGGACAGCAGCCCAACACCTACAGGTCGGGGCGAAGGCAGCACCTAGAGCTCACCTCTGCTATTCTTCCATTTGATCTTATTCCTCGCTCTCTCTATCTCTCACCCTCTCCCCCCCTTTCCTCCTCTCTATCTCGGTCTTTCTTCCTACTCTCCCCCACCTCACGCTCAACATCCACACACTTATGCACACCAATAGACTACAATTAATTAAACTATTATGATTTGCCGCCATTTTGTTGTAAAAAGTTTTGAATAATCTGTATGTGTATGGGAGACACGGGCATACGACTCTAAGTCTTATCGTGCTTCCATCTGAACAAAATAAATCACGTTTAAACCAAGTCAAAATAAATCACGTTTAAACCAAGTATTTAAAATAATTTCTTAATTAATTGTATAAGTAATTTTTTTTTTTTTTTTTTAGCATACAGTTATTAATATTTATTTTGAATTTCCTTGAAAATAATATTTAATTTAAGATTCCAGTTGCAAAAGAATCTAGGCTACTGAATGAAGAATATTTATAAACGTCTGATTTTATATCTATATTCAAGATACGCGGTTAAATAAATGTGGCCGGTAGTTTGGCCCCGTTATTTTGATCTACCTTCCTGTGATTTTAACATGGCCACCGCGTACTATTCATATTATAAACAGTTGGCGCTTGCCGCCTTTATTCTAGAAATTAATCCTCGGATTAATGCTTAATAATACAGATATGTGTTGTTAATGCACGTGTCTTGTAATTATTACACGTGTCATTGCCACTACAACAAATTAGCGTGTCAGGACAGAACTGGAAATGAAAAACCAAATAAAATAAATAAATAATTAAACAAATAAATAATAATACAATAACGATAATCGATTACGAATTTTCACAACCCATTACTGATTCAATCGACATATATATATATATATATATATATATATATATATATATATATATATATATATATATATATATATATATATATATATATATATATATATATATATATATATATATATATATATATATATATATATATATATATATATATATATATATATATATAAAATAGCAGCAAATAAAGTCTATTTGATTGATTGATTGATTGATTGGGTGGGGTGGGGCTGTCTATTCACTATTTGTCATATAGACCTTTAATTGACTCTGTAGCATCAATTAATAAAATACCTTACAACCTTTGTGATAGAAATTAGTTCTGTTTTGATAAACACTCAAAAACATGTATTTATCAGAAAGTGTAGAGTTATAATATAGGCATGAGTACTACATGTTGCACTGTATGATTTAAAGACAACAATATTCTTATAAAATAAACTCTTGCTCTCTCAGTTGTTGGTTCATTTGTTAATGTAGCTACTGCTCAAACTTGAACGTAATACACGAGACTTATGAATCCAATTCCTCACTCAATCATATGACATCATAATCAACTACGTGACGTGTATGCTGACATCATAATCATGACACCATGAATGATTCGACCAAACCCGTCTTTAACGCTTAATAGTCCGACACGTTGTACGAACTGTATGTTTTTGCTATTTAAGTAGCATGCTGTTGAATATTTTGAAACTAATTTAGCTGGACACTATAATGCTGCCAGATGCAGCAACAGCGCCAGTCAAATTAGTTTCAGAATATTCAACAGCGTACCTGTATAGCTTCGTGGAAATTGATAGTCAGGAAGTTCAGAGATTGATCGAACTCAACACGAGCGAGGTGTGGGTGGAGCTTAGTGTGACACGGATCGACCGGATGGGTACCGGCCATCCCAGCCAGGCTTGGTACGGGCCGTCCGTCCTGGAATCGTTCCCATAAGTACACGCCCCTGGGTAGAGCAATAAGCGCATATCAGCCTATTCGTCGTAAAAATGAGTAAGTTCGTTCGAACATGTGGTGTGCATGCGCGCGCTCAGATGGTTCATTAGCGACACGTGTGTTAAGAATAGAGGCGAGTGTGTACCTCTAGTGTATCGAGTAGGTACTAGTAAATCCATTTAATCTATGTATTTTCGTATCTATCAGGACGAGAATTTGATGATTTTTTTAAAACTGCAAACCATTTTAATATCTGTTCAGAAATGGCCGAGTTATCGCCGATTTTTCCCGTCAAATTAAATAGTATAGCCGGTAGTAGAAAAATACCACCTCCCTCAACTGGATTTCCATTTAGACAAATGGCCATGGCCAAGAATATAAAACTCCCGTGCGGACCCCTCTGTCTGGGAGAACCTCATCATGATACCGGCCAGTGGCCGGCCTTTCTTATTCTGGCTGGTATCCTGAGGAGGTTTTTCTATCTGTGGAACACTTTTCTACCGATCCTACCCCACCTATCTCCTACCCCACCCTGTTGCTATTCCAGCCGGCTGGTGTGTGTGTGTGTGTGTGTGTGTGTGTGTGTGTGTGTGTGTTTGTGGTGCTTTTACCCTGCACTGGGGAGTGTTGCGGTGGGTCTTTATCTAACCTGGTCATATTACCCAGGCCTAGCGTCTTACCTAGTTTCGAAATTTCAGGTAAGTTCTAGCGAGGTCTTTTGAGCGGATTTGAACCCCAGTCTGCAGCCTGGGAATCCTATGCAATCCTCTAGTCAGTGACCCACCGCAACACTACTAAAATCTCGCCTCTTATTAATCTTATCTCTGAGCGTGAGTATTGTGGTTACTGCACTTATCAGTCTGACGTCACTTCGAGATAATGCAGTAACAGCAATGAGAACACAATACTTATCAGCTATAATTACTAATGCATACATGGCCGAGGTAGTTAAGGCGTGAGATCCTTGTTTTGTGTTTATTAGCAAACTTAAAATCACAGGTTCAAATCTCGCTATTACCATGTGTGGATAACTCGGCCATTTCTGGGCGGTTTTAAAATGGTAAACAGTTTTGAAATTCTCACTTCATTCCGGTCCTAATCGGTGTCAAGAACGCCGAGAATGAAGTGATTTCTCGGTACAATATAAGCATACACTCTCTCACAATACTGACACGTGGAGCTGACACATGCGCATGCATGCTACACGGTAGTAGTGTCGGGGTCAAAAGGATACCACCTCCCTCAACTGGATTTCCATTTAGACAAATGAGTATGGGATGAATGCCCATTTAGAGACAAGCCTCCACAGTGATATACACCACTGATCACCATCAACCACAGGGCCGGCCTCTCTCTCTCTCTATTCTGTGGAGGCTCAGACAAACACATAGTCTCTGCCAGAGTCGCATCGGCATGAGGGGACCACCTATAGGAGCTTCCATCTACCTTCACAACGCTCACCTGGAGGCTAAAGTGATTAGCATTTGAACCACAGCAGACTCTGGCATGTTCACATGTTACGCAGAGAATTTGGTGCTGAGCAGCGGTCTCCATCAGACAACCGCGGCCTACCCTCTCCACCCCATAGAAGTGTCAGACAGACTTGATCTCATCATGTGGGTGAAAGCGGTCGTAAATGTTTCTCCGCAAAGGGTTGACCCAAGAATTGTACTGGGGGTCATCCCAAAAGTGGGCCCACTTGGCATCCAATATCATGGCAGTCTCAGCGCCCAGTGCCACTGCTGTAGACGCCAGCACGAGCAGTATGATGAGAATCATGGCTATATATGAAGAGTTAAACTGAACACAGTGAACCCCTCGAGAAATATCTGTGGCAGATCGAGCCCTGTTCCATCCGGATCGATAGTGATCTTCATCCCCTCAGGGGCAGGGGCTAGCTACTTCACTCTGCCACCGGCTAAGAAACATAGCTCTAGGACTATATGAGTCGTTTGTGGGCTAGTGGGTTCGACTCGCTGAAGCAGTTTAACAGCACCCTTGACTTTGGAGACATGTGACACACCATCTACCCATAGGGTGCCCTCCTGGAGGTTAACAGCTTCTTCTGGTAAATCGAATGGACGACGCAGCAGGACCATTCCACCTGTAACCCTGAGGCGATGACCCACCCTCGTCAGGGAGACACCTTCACCTATGTAGGTGAGGAAGGATACTCCCCGATTGCAGAGCTTTCGAACTGTCCCATCCTTTTTCACAACAGTGGAGAGGGGAGTAACCTCTATGTCAATGACTGTGGGAGGCCTATATAGGGGTAACCATGTTTGCCAGTCACAACCAGGTCCAGCGCGGTACCACACTTCATTCTTCTCAAATATCAACTGCAGGTTTTTTGCGAGGGTCAATAGCAGACCATCATGGGCCATCGGCGGGGCACCGCTCACATAGGGTTTGAGCAGATGAAAGCTGAGGTCGTTATTTAGGGTGTTGATGTCTGCCACCTCGAGGATGTACTTCCTCTTCGGGAAATCGTACCGAAACATGATCTTATGGCCATCTATGTTGCGACCCAGGTGCTCATGCGGGAGCATTTTTGGAACTTTTGGATATTGTTCACGAACATAGCAAGAACTAACTCGGAACACGAACTTGCGGTGAGGCCTTTCCTGGCATGAAAATGTGATTATACAGATGTAGAGGCAGCGATGTTCTTTAGTGGATGACTCACCGGATCTGCCGGCCACGCCAAAAAGTGGTTATTCAGCCATTCCCGCACTGATATCGTGCAGGTTTATCTAAACCTTTTGACCGCAGCAAAGTAAACTTTGCCCAGTACGTCTTCAGAGCTGGCTGAGGTACCCTGCACCATTAAGCTGAGTTATGTATCTTCATCCGCATGATCGGGTTGTTGACAACTTCCATCCGCACCATCGGTGTACGGGAACTTTCGTCATAGCAGTAATGTTATTGTATCTCTTGCTGACTACTCGCTAGACATTCTATATTGTGATTACAGTCCTGAGTTCGATCCGCTCCCGTCACGGGCTGTTTGCGGGAATCCTGTTTGTGGAAACCAGCATGCGGGAACTTTCCAGCTTCCAGGGAACACATCAACTCATGTCAAACCAAGAGTGACGTATCAATTTCAGTAACACGATAGCCCAGGCTTAAGAATGGCTACTGATTATTCAAGTAACTATACTTGACATTTTAATTACCCCGTTAATTACATCTTTGATAATTATATTGTATCTGTATAAACGGTCCCGATGACTAAAAGGCACCGTAACGGTCTTAGGACCGCTAGTTATAATTTCTGTATCTGTTTATAGTTATTCTCAACCTGTACTATATATATATATATATTATTCTGATCATTTCACATTGTATTGATTGTTCTGGTTAGTGTATATATGGCAAGTGGCCATCAGTTCATATGTTTTGTTTATTTGTAGAAAAATATAGGACTGCAGTGCGCGTAGGAAACACTATACAGCAACATTTATATATGCAGCACTTTCTCCCGCCACCAACAAATTGTCACTGAGGTCGCTGTCCGTGCTATAACTCTGTTTAGGCTGGCATGCCACCGACTAAAAGCCTTTTCTATTCAGCTCGATAGGATAGGTTTAATATGATTAGAGACAATTTCTTTGCTAGGAGACGCGTAGTGTACGCCTCTTTTCCGGTAGTTGCGATAATTTATCCCCGCACTCCGTCAAGGTTGTGTAAGATTGGCCAACATACCTAAAGGGCCTCATATTTCTAAGTTATTGTCTCTCTTCATGTTCCACTTAACCTTATGGCTTCTCAATTGTTTGGATGTCCCTATCCGCACCGTGGACTGATCCGACTCTGGGAAACTATTGGGGTTTCCGAGTGGTGATGGCCAGGGTGTGGTGTCACATACATTTCCCGGTATCTTCGGATACTCAGTAGTTAGTTACCTTTGCCAATGTAGGAAAGCACTGTGAAAACATGTCTTAATTATTATTTTCTTTAATCTTCTGAACAATCCTCCCGCACCGCAGTGCATAACTGGGCAACTTGTGTTTAAACCTAACGCCAGGTTAAAAAGTTAGTTCCGTAGGACCTGGTGATGGGCAAGATGCGCATCCCCACCGAATTCCATAAGAATGTCTGGGCATGATATTCAGATCTGCCATGCCCTCACGGGGAGGACATTTACGGTGGGTACTCGTCTCTCTTACCCCCACCATAACGATAGATCAGTTGCCAACATTTGCTTTTGTGAAAAGCAACAAAAGTCCTGTGACGTTTTATGTGGTTACGGAGCGAGATGTCCGGATTCTTATCCAGTTCGGAGGTCTTGCAAAGTGACATGTATGCATGCTGTCTTCTCTATTGATGTGGTAGGGCATCCATTCTCAATGACAGCCGTGTCTAAACGCTAGGTAAACGCCAGCCATTTGCGGCCTAAAATAATTGTTGTCTCTGAAAACTAAATATGAGGTTTGGCATAGAAGAAGGCCCGCATAAATAAAAGCGGCAACTACTAATTCAGCATACTGAGAATTACATAAGACGGTGATGTGGGAATCCTTCGAGAATCGCTCGTCCCGTCTTCACATAAAACGGCACGCAACCGTACAGTCATAATTTCACTAGGTATGGTCTTTTCTTTACAGCATTTTGGTTAAATATTAGAGTGGGTCCTTTTCAGCCACTACTCTTCTCCCGCTTTAAGCGATGGCGACATTTTCCTGTGATGGAGGCCCGCGAGAGGCACTTGCCTCTCACAAGGATTCAGTGACGACAGTCCACGTGAGGATAATACTTCTCACCCAAACTAGCACTAGGAGTATCGCTGGCGTGACACACATGATTTTCCGACACTACAAAAGATCATTTTCTTTCCTTTCAGCTTAGAGGTATAATAGCTTATATTAAGTTAATTAGTTAAATCTCGTGTACGGGAGCCTCCCTTATGGGGATAGTCCTGCGGACCTATGAGTCTGTGTGGTACCTCCGGGAGCCCCACGTTTAGAAGTTCATCAGGCTGTCTCTATGTCTTGTATTTTCGTATGCTCATTATTTTTATCTAGCATACTTGACGGTCTGCTTAGGTAAAACTATTGTATAGACTTATTTTAATTAGGTCACCAATCAAATCTTGTAAGGCCATAGATCACGAAATTGCAATGGACAGGCATACTGGTGACACAAACTCTTGGGATGGGACTGTTGTGTTTAATGTTCGTGACGATGGTCGCACTGCCCCACCGGAACGATTGAGTTTCACCGGCCTTAGGAGCTGGGCTTTGTTACCTGTAGGGCAGTATCATACAGGATCCGTCACCCCGAGACCAGAAGCTAACCAGCGTCATCGTTCATCGTGCACTTGTGGCGCGACGAGTCGACACCAGACACCGGAATGGCCCGACACTACCCCGCAAGCCACAACAGCATATATTTTGGTGTAGTGCGCATTACTTCAAGGATATTTCTAATAAAATAATTTTGACCATATTTATTTATTCTCATCTTTCTATCACG
The DNA here is from genome assembly GCA_034401795.1 of Chaetoderma sp. LZ-2023a. Taxonomy (NCBI): domain Eukaryota; kingdom Metazoa; phylum Mollusca; class Caudofoveata; order Chaetodermatida; family Chaetodermatidae; genus Chaetoderma; species Chaetoderma sp. LZ-2023a. The sequence goes on along the minus strand of CM067360.1, from coordinate 74,774,958 downwards.
GTTGGGGTCGAGTACAACCAGCTGTACTGAGGCTGAGTACGAGTACTTTGGCAAAGTACTTGAGGCTGAGTACAAGAACATGTACATTTTAGCAATTGTAGTGAGGCTGAGTACAAGTACATGTTAATGCCAAAATGTCATCCTAGGTGACTATGGAGGTGGTGGAGGAGAACAGCCATACTATAATATTATCCTATGCTTGCTATATGGGGTGGAGTCGCTGTGAATTCCGTAAATATACATATAAATATAAAATAGGGCTTCTGTAGCGGCGTGGTGTTTCCCTCTATTTATTTACTAAACAAAGGTACCGTGTTGAATATTTTGGATATACATGTAATTGGACTGAACGGTGTTCCTACCATGGGCGGCATTAGTTCCCAGACAAATTAGTGTTAAAACATTTCACAGAATATTAATTACTAATGCGTATTAACGATACAGAGAAAATGACAAATTCATTACAACAAGAAATAACCAGTTGAATATTTTAAAACTAATTTGATTGGCAGTTGTTTCTAACTTAGGCAAAAATTACTTACAGTCAAATTATTTTCAAAATATTTAACAATATTTACTTCATAAATAATATGCTGAATTCCTGGCATGATAGCTATCACCGTATAATATAAGGCTTCATCAGTGAAAGGGTTAAATTAGAAATAATTTATTTCGGATAAATCATGTAGTAATGTTCAATATTTTGAAATGAATTTTACTGATTAACATTACTGTTAGCAGCATTCGTTTCCAGTCAAATTATTTACGAAATATTTAACATTGAACTTTATTCTTAAAATTGTTTATGTGATGTTAACATTGATTAACCTTTTAACCCTCAAATGTGTTCAACAAAGTTTCAATCTTCTCAAATAAATTGTCAATTTACAGATTATCTCTGAAAATTTAGCACTGGAATTACTGGCTTTCTTATCCAGTTAGTCTTCCCTTGGTCTGCAAATTGAAATTTTCCAAGATCACTGCAGAAGGCTTTTTTCACTGGATTTGAGTGCTAAAAGTTTAAGAATTGGGAGGTCTATAACGCCTGCATGAAATAATGGGCTTTGTCCAATTTCATTGTCAGGACTATCATGCATGAATGGTATCTTATCAGTAGTCATATAATTGGATATAATATAATTGCCGGGGGAGAAAGATGACACCTCCACGCCGGTCTCCTCCGTAAGTACAAACTTTGTTGAGAAACTAAGTCATCAAGGATTGCGGGCTGACATCCGCATACAGAGGCAACTCTGACTATGTCTAGCCTTCTAACAAGAAGGTGTGCTCGACATCCTCGGGAAACGCAATCTTCCCAGGAGCTTACCATAGATGGAATGTACGTGATCTGACTGCAACATCAAAGAGGCAAACCTTAGGTGCAGACTGTGAACACTATAAAATCTATATCACATGCATTCAAGAGACTAAAGTAGCTAAACACTCAGAGCAGCAACTTCAGACAGGCCACAAGCTCGCTCTCATGGAGCAAAAACAGGCTACGTACCGTGGATTAGGCTTTCTAATCAGACCAAGGGTATTGGACGATGTCATTAATTTTGGATACGTCAGTGATCGCGTTGCATTTATCGACCTGGCTATACCAACGCGAAAGCGCACCACCACTAAGTGTCGCATAGTCAATTAATATGGGCCAACTACCGAAAGGGCCAAAGAGAATCCATCTATATTAGATTCCTTCTATGCAGAACTGAGCTCCGCCATTACTATCCCAGCTAGATGGCAACTGTTCGTATGTGGCAATTTCAGCTCCAAGCTGAGTAAACTCGGCATTGCGGACGAAGGTTCAGGACTTGGCTCATGCATGGGATCGTCTGGAGAGGGCACACGTAACAGCAATGGAGATGCACTGATGGCATTCCTTAGTTCCAATGGCCTATTTGCCACAAATACAGCTTTCAAACACCAATGCCACCACCGGACAACATGGACTGGACACATTGTTGATCGCAAAGCCCCTAAAGGTTCTAAGGCTACAAAAGCTGTCTTCAACCAAATAGATTTCAAACTATGCAAGACAGCAGCAAAGCCCCACTTCAGGATGTTCGTTCCTATAGAGGCACAGACCTCAATTCTGACAATAAGCCAGTCATTACACGCCTCCATATGAACCAGCTCTACCTAATATACAAACGCCATACCAGGCAAGAGGGTAGAATCACCTACAACTTACCCAAGCTCATCAGCGACACTGACACTCAAATGTCGTACAAAAAGGCCTTCGGGGAGCAGATAGTTAACATCGACGTCAACTCCGATCCAATCGAAGCCCCAACCAAAATACTGATATCTATGGACTCATCAGCTACTAGCACCATAGATGTTCTAAAAAACAACAGAACTTGGTATACTGATGACCCTCTCGTAGTAAAACTGTCAGCAGAACAGAAAGCATTACGTCTGCGCATCTATCAAAGTGGCCAAAGTGAAGATCACACCAAACTACGCCAGGAACGCAATAACATTCTGTGCCACATTAGCGAACGCTTAAAAAGATCTTGCTATCCGACAAGCAGACGCCCTAGCAGATGAAATCACTGCCACGGATGACTGCCACAAAATGTTTCGGGCAGCCCGAGCCCTGAGAGTTGCTGACTACACACCACCACTAACTGTACACAACTCTGAAAGACACTTTATCGGGACTGGCCAGGGCAAAGCTGAGGCAATTCGGGAATGGTTCAAGGAACAGTTCACTGACCACGATGATGAGCCCTTGCACCCATTCTCAGGAGACCCCAGGCCATTACTAACACCAATTAATACAGCAGAGGTTGAGAATGTACTTAAAGCCCTGAAAATGTACGTGCATCTGGACCTAATGGCATGAGCAACGAACTATTCAAATATGCAAGTGACATTATCTCAAAACCGATCACGCACATAATCAATTCTGCTTTTATGCACCACCTTCCCATCGACGCTGTAGGCCAAGGCATCTCCTTATCGCGCTACCCAAGCCCAAGACGCCACCTGCCAGTCCCACCCCACCCCCAGCCAGTCTGCGGCCCATTGTGCTCCTTAACAGCATACGGAAAATCCTATCCAATGTTACTCTATGCCGCTTCCGAGACAAGATCGACGACTTCACCGGATCATGGCAAAGTGGCTTCAAACGTGGACGCATCTGCGCAGACATTGTATGGGCTCAACGCATGCTTGTGTCGGTAGTCATGTCCAAACACTGGGATTTCCACAAAATGGGCATTGACATGTCACGAGCCTTCGACACAATTAAACGCTCAAAGATCCTAGATGTACTACGCCAGGCCCGTTGCAATGAAGATGAGCTACGACTAGTGAGGCTACTGCTTGCAGACACCAAGCTGAGAGTACGAGTCAAGTCAGTGAAGTCTGTAGAGTTTGGGACATCAATCGGCTCCCCACAGGGAGATGGTCTATCCCCTGTGCTATTCACCTATTACCTAGCTGCTGCATTGAAATCCGTGCAGGAAAACTCCACAAGACCAACCCCACCCCACCCCACCCCACCCCACCCCACCCCACCCACCCATGTGTCAATACTGGGCATGGCACTAGAGATGGAATATGCCGACGATGTGGACTTTATAGATGAGGAAAAGAAACCCCTTGACGAACTTCTCCCAATAGCTGCAAGCAAACTAAAAATTGAGAATCTCTTTATTAATGAATCCAAAACAGAGTTCACCCACATACTGTATACCTATCTACAAAGCATGAAACTAAAGAAAATGACGATCCACTCCGTGGCAGCGAACCATGGAGGAAAAGTACAATCCTGGACTCACTGCTTTGCAGTACTGCTGGCATTGCTGCTCGCTGCATCATGGGGAACACACTTTCCCGTCCTTCTGGAAGCTATGGATTCGTAGATCAAAGATGCCCTTGGTAAAAAGAGTACGTTTATGCAATGCAACCTGCGTATCCTTGATAATGTATAACTGTAACAGCTGGGCAGCTCCAAAGGCAGCTCTAGACAAACTTGACGCCTGCCACCGCAAACACCTACGCACCATCACTGGACACCGATGACTAGAGAGCATAATTTCCAATGATGCACTATGCAAGATGTGTAATACGCCGCCACTATTTGTAAAAATCGCCCAGCAAAGATAGTCCATGTTTGGCCATGTGCTAAGGATGCCAGAAGACACACCAGCACAGAGAGTCTTGGAATACGCCCTACTCGGAGTCAGCAAATACAGAGCCAGGAGAGTACGTCGTTGCATAAATCTGCTAAGCGTGCTACGAGGTGACCTCAAGAAAGCAGGATTAGGTACACTCAAGTCAAGAATGGACCTAAGGAAGCTAAGGATTTTGGCTGAGGACAAGACACAGTGGGCAAAAGCGAAGAAGGACTGATTGCAGCTGTATTATGTTTCTACTACTACAGCCGCAGAATACAGTAATCACACATACATATAATTGCCCAGGCCAGGTATTTGTTGACATAAGGCTGTTGCTCTTGCCCAAGCTCTGTTCTAATCCGCCCTATATCTCTCAACAGTTTCAATGATAAATTCTAACATTCTGTTGAACATTTTGAAAGTTATTTGGTGGTAGGTTTTGCTGCTTTAAGCAGCAATTATGGTTTAAAGACAAATTATTAAGTGTACCTGTATGACTGCCTTGAAAGGTAGATAAAGAGGGTTTTAATAGTGCATGGGTTAAAATACTCTCCTTGTTTAATCTTTATTTCCTATTAGCATATCTACAGCAATTGTCCATTTCAACACAAACATCCAGAATTTCAATTTCAAACCAAATTAACAGCTACGTTTTTTAATATTTTGAAGTTAATTTGGCTAGAAGCAGTTCCTGGCTCAAGCAGAAATTGATTCTAGTCAATTTATGTGAAACATATTCAACAGTTTCCTGTATGACAGCTTTGAAATTTAGATAAAAAGGTGTCATTAGTGCAATTAGTCAAATGCGTGTTATCTTATTCTTTATAAGCATACCTACTACAGCATTTGCACTTTTCCAGGCAAACATCCAGAATTTCAATTTTAAAACATCTTTTTGAAACAAATCACTACATGTATGAAAACATATTACAAAGCAGATATTTTCAAAATTTTGAGCAGATAGCACAAAGTGAAATTGTTTTCAAATATGTTTTAGATTTCATATCACCCCTCTGAGAACCAGTGCTTGGTATTTTAAATGAAAAGAATAAAGTATGCATATAATTTTTGTGTACAAAATGGATAAGTACTCAGCAACAGAGTATGTACTTGAGTACAAGTACAAGTACTTTGGAAATGTACTGAAGTTGAGTACAAGTAGATGAACTCATAAAAAGGCATGAGTACTGAGAACATCCGAGTACTTGAAAATCTGTACTCGAGTACACGAGTACTGAGTACATGAATACATTGACCCCCAAACCATGTTTTCTATCCATACAACTTCGCAACCATAGTGCAAAATGAAATAACTTTAAGTGGCAGTCTATTGGTACGTCTAATCTACGAGCATTTTTAAGCCAATGGGGCAATGCTTTACGCGCTTGATCCCTCGTATGATTGCGTATTTATATGAAATTGTCATTTGTGGATTCAGATTCGTGTATCGTCGCATATTTGAAGATCATTTCCATTATTATTAAATTTTAATTGATCATAGTTGCTCTGTCTAATGCCGAAGACAACAACCTTTGTTTTATCAATATTTAATTTTAATTTCCACATATCAACATAAGTTCCAACGCTATCTAACAACTTTTGAAATTCATTTCGGTTATCGATCATAAGAATTGTGACATCCGTGCGGAGTAAGAGTCGTAATTTAAGTAGTAAGTCTATATCATCGTGTCGACTATCAAGCTATTGCTTTCAAGGTTTTTAGGCCGTTCAAGTAAGGAGAATAGAATCGAATCGAAGAAAGATATTCACCTTGCCTAATACCACACCTGCAGTGGTCTAGTGTAACTGCAAATGCACCAGTATGACTCGTGCTCCTTTTGATATCACATTAACCCCGTATAACTAGCTTCATACAGACACTAAAATCGACCAGATCCATCTAGTAGTTCATTTGATATCAGGGTCTATGCAATGTCTGCAAGTTGTCTGCATTTCGTGTGCGCCAGTTCTGAATTTAAGAGGAGTTAATAGGGATTATTTTTCTGTTAACTATGCCTCATACAGAGGACTCTCTGAGGTTTCTATCATGTCTTTTTGGGTGACATAATATTGTCTAATAGGAGACAGTATGCCTCCTGTCCTTTCAAGATCTAATTCTCGCTACACCGCACCCACCCACCCAATACGTGGGAAATCACTACGCCAATTGCCACTGATTACACACGAGATGCTTTTCCTTATCTCGTATCGAAAAAGATCTCTCGAAAGACGAATGGACTAACCCACTATGTGTAAGGAAATTAACAGTAGCATTTTCCTTGTTCACTGGAATATGTATGGTTTTAGGTATTGATTTAAACTTAAATATTCAGCATTATAGTTGGTGGTAGCAGCTCAATAAACCGTCATATCCCTTAGTCGGTCTGTGGGTAGGTCGTTCAGTCAGCCAACAATCCAGTCAGTAAGTCAGTCAGTCAGTCTGTCAGATAGTCAGTCAGTCAGTCAGCCAGCCAGCCAGCCAGCCAGCCAGCCAGCCAGCCAGCCAGCCAGTCAGTCAGTCACAAAAGCTTATATTCTGGGCTGTTTTTTCAAGAGCTTTTTGGTTTTGGTATTGATGACTTCATGGACTTAGTAACTGGATACGGCCATCAATCATGATCTTATAACCGGGGTGTGGTCCCCACAAGGATCTTATTCCAAAAGATACAATTTGGATGTCCTATCCATCTCAATCGATTCGGCCTGGGTATCCATGCATTCCTGCATTATAATGGGCGTTCCATTCTCCGGGGCGGGCATTCACATGGTGATGGTGGAGGAGGAGGAGGAGGAAGCGGAGGAGGAGGAGGAGTAGGTGGAGGAGAAGGTGGTGAGAAAGAGCAGGGGGGGGGGCGGGAGGAGGAGCGAGATATCGAAGTGGTCAATTCCTAAGATATCAGTCAAACCAGTTGCTCCTGTATTCACCTATTTGTCCTTTCATCCAATATTATGTTTCATTTTCCTATAGGCAACAAGTGGCCATCACCCATCTGGTAGTCTATTGGTCCAACGTTTACGTCAGCCTTTTTATAAATTGACTGACTGCTTGTTTTCGTTGACGTGGGCTTTCCACAGCTGCAATGACTCTCACTTTTGCAGCCATTGATAGGCGGATGAATGGAGGCACATGCACATATAATATTCCTGTGGTAATCGCAACACATATCAACTTTCACAAGAATCGAAGCAAAAACTAAACTGCAAAACGAGCCGCGTTCACAAGAAATGATTATGGACCTATGGTGCTATGGCAAGAAATAATGATGGCAACTGGATATAGTATGGATGGACAGGTGAACGATTGAAAAGCCGATGTCTATGTTCAGGTGGTTCGGATAACACTTAAATCAACAACGGATGGACAGATGAGCATACTGATCGCTATTTTCACTATTCCATTTCATTTCGATTGGATGCAAATAAAGGTCGCTATCTTCAACTTAGTCTTTACGGACCGTCGCTTCCATTGATTAACTGTTTCCAGTTGCAGCTATATTGGGCCATGTGGTGGGCTTTCTCTAGGCTGATGCCAATACTGATGCCACCGTCCCTTCTTGCCATTTCCTCTTTGGCTTTCCTAGTAGGCGTTGCTTTCCTAGATAGACTTGTAGAACGTTTGTTAGTAGCCTGTTGTTCACTACAGCAGTAGATCTAGCAACGAGTTGTTAATAGTAACTGCGGGATGTTATTTCACTGGCAACATATTGCCATGTCATTGGTCCGCCTAATCTGATTTAGACCCCTAAGGGATGTACAATTATGGTTGTCTATACTATGTTCAAAAAGCTGAAAACGTAATACACATAACCATGTGTTGCTTACTCAGGTAACAAGAGATATGAATGATCTTTGCTTTGATCATCATGAAGATGCGAATGAGCAGCGCTTAGAAACGATGCATTCGGCAACTAATATACATCTCCAAGTGTTTACTCAAATCTGTATAAGGGCATCATTATGCGAAGAGAATGGAAACACAAACAGTCTCCTTAATATTTTCACATTTCACAATGTAAACAATGCTTTCGGATTTATACAATTTTGAATAACATACGAATCAGTATCCTGAATACATGATCAACTGGTTCGACTGTTCGGCTTGAACTCATTGGTGTTATTGTTATCGCGATAACAGCACGATCTGGTAGATATAGAAATTAAACCTACAAATGGATCTTTCTATTTTAGCTATGCCCCGCCCATCTCTATCTAAGCTCCACTAGGGTGGCACGATTATTCACTTTTCATAATCGCGATCATTTAAGAAAAATAATCGTGATCATACGATTAATCATGAACTATATTAACTACGTCAATGCTGCTTAGAGGACGTTATTATGCTACTGCAGATTGTAAGATTATGGGTTAGGCACATGGGTATGCATACATGGACAGAATACCCCTGTTGCTGATTGCAAACAAAGGAATGTATCAGGATTTTTCTTGACAGAAAACGGAAGGTACCGTATTTCGTTTAATTGTAGCCTATGCTCTAATAGAAGTCCACCCCCTAACTTTGACATATGAGCTCCAATGATTTCTTAGCAGTTTCAAAACGGCAAAACTTTGTTATAGAAGCCCACCCCATAACTCAGCAGATAACAGGGTGTGTCTACTTCAGACCGATCTCTGCCCTGATACATTTCCGGCCCCTCTAGAAGTCAATACAGGCCTCGGATTTGTAAATCTCGACCACCTATTAGATTAATACTAATAGTAGGCCACGTATGTTCAAGATATAATAAAGTTTATTCCACACTTTTGTAGTTAAAATGCGCTTAAAACAGTCTTGGCGTGATTAAATAGCTTCCTTATAAATATATTTCAAGACCAAATTTATGTACCAAACAAGTACGGGAGAAAATGCGCATCATTTTTTGTAACGCCGATCAACATTGAATGATCCAAATTGAATTATTACGAACGACAATATAGTCGGCTTCTTAAGTTGGTGAGCCAGCGGCTCTTTTGCGATGGGAGGCGGCGTGTTCTCGCGAGATATTATGCGCTAACGGGAGTTTATCAAACGGGTACCCGTTATTCAGATCAGTATAATACTCAGTTCCTATCGCGCAATGATAATATATAGAAATTCCCGAGTTACGAGTCCCCGATTCCAGAATATTTATATCCGAGTACTCGCTCTGAAATAAACTCTTCAATTGGAGGCGAATCACGTGATTTGTATTTTTTAGCGGCGCCATTTTATATCAAATTGTGGGTTAATTTGATATAATAAAGGACCTTTAGAGGTATACATTAAACATAGGCGTAGGCGGTGAGAATTTTTACGTGAGAAAATGCGTTGAATTTCCGTGGTATCAGTTCTAGAACTTTTTCTGGGCAAACCGTTAGCTCATAACTATTCAGAGAATGGGGAACGCGGGATAAACGTGGCAAATAGCGACCAAGTGAACAATCTTTATTCATCTAAAACTAATCATGAGTTAATACAAACAAATCAGTTATTTATTTATTTAGTTTATTTAATCATTCACACATTCGGATGATAGCCGGATGTTTGTTTCCATGCTTGGTAACGCGAGCAGCGTTTCACAAGCGTAAAGGTGTCTTGCAAAAAGTTCAACATGGCGATTATATGATTATTTCATTTTATAATCGTCCACGATCATTTTGAATTATATAATCGCGATTAATCGAATAATCGAAAAATCGAAAAATCGTGCAACCCTAAGCTCCACCCACACCTCGTCCGTTTTGGGATCTATCGATCTCTGAACTTCCTGACAATCAATTTCCAGAAAACTATACATGTAAGCTGTTGAATATTTTGAGACTAATTTGACTGGGTGCTGTTGCTGCCTAAATTAGTTTCAAAATATTCAACAGCATGTTTCTTAAATAGCAAAAACATACAATTCGTACAACGTGCCAGACTATTAAGCGTTAAAAACGGGCTGAAGCGAATCATTCATGACGTCATGATTATGACGTCGGCATACACGCCGCGTAATTGATTATGACGTCATATGATCGAGTGAGGAAATGGATTCGTGAATTATGGGGCCATGTCATTCTTCCTGTACATATATACCTGCTGCTCTTGGAAACTTGCCAACTTTTGATTGCGTGACATGACATTTAATTGGGGTTAGGCAGCCTGATAAATGTGAGATGTCGATTGTACTCCTATAATGCAACATTTTCACCCATGCTGAATTCCAATGCAATTTTCAGTGAAGCTACAAACCTTTGACAATGGACCTTTCCACTTTTAGCTATGCCCCGCCCATCTTAATCTAGGCTCCATCCACACTACGTCCGTATTGGGATCGATCGATCTCTGAACTCTTAACTATCAGAAAACTGTACAGGTTTGTTTGTTTGTTTGTTTGTTTGACGGCGTCCAATCTCGGTTAAGGTTATATCTGAGGATCGGTTCACCCGAATGAGACTAAATTTGGAGACATGCTTTCTAATATGAGCTGGATGGAGCACAATGATATTGAAACAATAAGGGCAAGGTTGAAGGTCATTGTGACCTTAGTAAAAACCCTACTTTTAAGGTCAAATCTTTGGTTTAGCTCAACATATCATCTTATATCTCCGGATCTGTTCACCGAAGTGGGACTAAACTTGGACACATGCTTCTTTATCTCAAGCGGATGGAGCACAATGAAACTGAGGGCATGAGGTCAAAGTTCAAGGTCATTGTGACCTTGATAAAAACCCACAAACTCTACTTTTACAGTTAAGTTTTTGGTTTACCTCAACATATCGTCTCATATTTCGGGATTGGTTCACCCTATTGGGACTAAACTTGGCTACATGCTTCCTTATACCAACATGGTCGAGCACAATGAAATTGGGGTCATGAGGTCAAAGTTCAAGGGCACTGTGTACTTGATACAAAACTATTTTTCGTTCTTAAGTTTTTGGTTTAGCTCAACATATTGTCTTATATCCCGGCATGGCTTCACCATATTGGGACTAAACATGGACATATATCAATCGGAGATGATACACAATGATATAGAGGTCAAAGGTCAAGGTCATTGGACTATTTGACTTGTATAAATTTAAGATTTTAACAGTTACCGGTAGATTCCTCCGCTTAGCTTATTTTGCATTTATTCAGAATTGGCCAAATTATTGGACCCGAGCATGGGCATACAAATGCCTCAACCCGTAAGAGCAGCGCAAAGACATTTAGACTTCTGAGGTCAAGATCATTGTGATCTTGATACAAATCTAGATTTGCATTTGGAAATACATAATGCCAAGACTTTCGCCAATATTCCATTAGTTTAACACTGATGTCTTGTTATTTTAGGATTTCTTTTATTCCTAGGCCACTAAATTGAATGCGTTTTCCAATGATAATTTGTTTTAAATAATATAATGATTTTAGTTTATCATAGGAACGGTTTAGATTGCGGTGTATTTTAGTGCAAAAGTAACTCAATGCGGGTCAGCGCTTGATGGTCGTATATTCCGCTATGTCACATTTTTAGTCTTGTATTTTTTTTTGCTATATACTTGGAACCAACAATTTTTAGTAAATATAGACACTAAATAACATAACTAGGGTTGGTTCCATTTTTAAAAATGGGTTTTATGTACCTTTACTAGTTTTTCAACATCACCTCTAGTTAGTCATTAAATTCGTAACATTTTCGCGATCTGCAATATGCAAGGAACAAATGAGGGACCCTACCAATTTCTGTGGACATCGAATAATGCTACATGTATGTCCTAATTAGCATTATGTTGATATATGCTCACATGGTCTAACCTGTCTAAAAGACTACCATTGGGACCAGACAGGTGCACTTTCTATAGAGTGTCAAATGTATTGTTTCATCAAAACCTGCGCCAGTTACCAACTGTTTGAAGAGACCATTTGTTGTAAGAGACTAATTTCTTTGTTGATCAGATCCAATGAAACAATACATTTGAACCTGTAAATAAGAGACCACTTGCCTAAGACATCACTTTGTCAAAAATGGCAAGGGGTGGTCTCTTAATACAGGTTTCACTGGATAGGCTTTGGTACTGTCATTGAGTACAATAGTCAGTTTGGATAATACAGTCTTAAACTTAAACTTAAAGGAAAATTAACATTATGAACAGTTTAAACTCGGACAGTGTCAAGAAGAAGTTGCTATTGCACACCCGTAGGATCAGTGTTGGTTACTTGCACTTTATCGTCAACCTTATAATGCACTAGCTAATGATAAATCTGTAGACCCGCAATCTGTGTCTTCACATAGGCAAGATCTTGGCGAGGATCAATCATCACAATCTAGCACAGATGAACAACCTGTCTGATCTGCATATAACTCTTTGGTGTGCACATCTTACATATCAGATAAACCCGAACATGATCGGGCTCATTCATTGACAGTTATTAATGCACATGCACATATGTGGAGTACTCTAGTTACAGTTTTGGAAGAGCTTTACAAACTCAATAAAATTACATGTCCAAATAATCCAGGCAAAGTCAGCGTCACGTTCGATATGGATCTGTATAAAATAGCACTTAAGTTAGGGTACCTGGATGATCAGTATAAAGGAAAGTGGATGCTGTGTCCTGGCGCGTTTCACACAGTATTATGTGCACTTAGATGCTTAGGTAAAATGCTTGAACAGAGCGGGCTTGATGAAGCCTGGAGCAAAGAACTTTACAGTTCTATAACTGTTAGTCAAATTATAAATGGCAGTCACCATAATCGTGTAATAGATGCACGCATGGTCACCTTGCAAGTGTTTTTGACCTATGGTTTGGGGAATTTTTGAAAACAAGACCTGCTGTACCTGATGCACTACACATAAGCATTGAGAAACTCGCAACAGCAAACCAGCTTGGCTTAGGTATAAGAGAAGCACACAATGACGTACTCATTCTGATTGAAGAATTGAACCTAGAGAAACTTACTGAATTTCATAAAGACTGTGAGAATTTCCCAATGTTTAAATGGACGCGTATTTACATGCAACAAGTGATGGCACTACTAAACTTCACCCGTTCAAACAAGCAGCAAAATTTCTTTCTAGTCCTATCTTAACTTGAGACACTGCGCAAATACATTTTAAGCTATATATAATCGGCTAGATTATGCTCAGAATAGCATTGAGTTCATTGCACGTGTCTATGATAGCAAGCAAACAGATCCACACATATGGAACAGATTTGTAGCTGGTGAATTTGCCCTGAAAAGGAATCATGTCCCCTTAACTGGTACTAGTGTGGACCAAGAGCAAGAATTTCTAAACAAGATCGTAAAACGTGATGGCGGGATTAGAGGTATAACGACCAAGCCAGCTACTCTGCCTAAATATTGTCTCAGTACACCGGTGTTATCTCAACTTGCTAAAGAAACTGAACATATGATAGGTATGCAAAGTGAAACTTAATGTCACCACCACCAACTGTCATCATCCACAGTCGTTGCACAAGAAAATGTCATTTTAGCATGGAAATCAATTGTAGAGGAATGCACCCCCTTTGACACATACCTGATCATTGATGGTATGGCATTAGTTCACGTGTTCATGTCAGTCAAGCGGTTCAAGACATGTCTGATCCTCGGTGAAGCATGTGCCTCAATCGTTGCTGCCAAGTGTAAGAATTATGCAGGTGGTCGTGTAATCTTTGATAATTTTGATAAACAAATATGTCTAAAAGATGACATTAGAGGGCATGTTACTGGTCTGTGTTCCACCACTAAAAGCTTCCATCTTGTTGACACAACACCCATCACAAATTGATTACATAGTGTAGGACACATATAATAACAGCAACACGCTTGCGAATTCACGGCAACACATTTCCCTTACATACACAAGGGGTAAGCATGCAGGAAGAGGCATATTCACATATGTTACTGCATGCTTATGTTTGTAAAGCTAAATCAAGTAATAAGGTACACATCCTGACACAAGACACTGACGTAATTGTGCTTGCTTTACGCAGACTTCCAGACCATGGCCCTCATACAACCTTGATGATGGGCACAGGAGAGCACCTGAAACATGAGTTCTACAGCCAATCTACAATGTTCTTGGTCAAAACAAAGCATCTGCATTGCCTGGGTTTCACAGTCTTAAGGGGGGGGGGGGGTGTATGACACAACAGGTCATATACGTTGTAAAGGCAAAATGACTGAGTTTAAGGTCTTTCAAACAGCTAGCCCCTCTGTGATCACTGATTAATCACGGTTATGGATGGAGACTATTCCATCATCAGACGTTATTATAGGTTGTGAGACATGTCTGTGCCAACTAATGAGTACAAGAGATAGTTCTGCATCAACAAGAGAAATTAGGATGGTCTCATGAAACAGATGGAACACTTGGTTCCATATTATCTAAAGTACAAATGGTACCTGAAGCAGTAGTTGCGTTAATCAAGTGTGGGTGTGGTGTGAGCAAATGCTCAGGAAGGTACACTTGTAAGCAAAACATGCTAGGTACAGAACTATGTAAGTATGAGGCTGATCAAGATTGTTGTAATACGGTTCAATCAGGAGATAGTGATGAGGACTTAGATTATGACTAAAATTGACCAAATATGATTTGAATATGGAAACATTATCATAACCAAACATAATTAGTTACTGTTTGTGGTGAAAGGGTTATTATTTTAGCACCGTGAAAGATGCATGACTTGAAATGTTTTTCTGTTACTTTACATGAAGCAAATGCCGAATGGTATTATATACTCCCATTGATGCCAATATGCAGTGCCATAAGAATATGAGGCTGATAGTTTGTGATTCATTTAGAATTTTAAAGCTATTTGCATCACAAATTCACCATCATTTTATTATATTCCTGTCAATATTCTCATTATTATAATCATCGGCAGAGCACCCTGTTAACATATTGGAGCAAAATATTTGCCCCTGTAACATGCCATGATGTGTATGTAGACAACAACATCTGTTAAACATTGCCATATAGGATCAAAACTAAATGAGGTTTGGAGTATATCTGAAGGATGTCAACGTCGAATGTCAAAGCAATATAAAATGTTTGTAAATTGTGGCCATCTTGAAATCTAAGATGCCCACTATATTGATAATGCCATTTCCAAGCTCCATCACCCCGAAATGTGGGTGTAGACACTAAAATTAAGTTTATATGTGGTTTGAGACTGACGATATTGACAGAAATTCAAGATGGCCACTACATTGATAATGTCGTGTTCATGTTGCATCACCCTGAGAATGTGGGTGTAGACACTAAACTTAAGTTTCTATGTGCTCGGGAACAGAAGATACTAACAGAAATATGATAAAATGGTGGCCATCTTGAATTTTAAGATGGCTGCCATAGTAGTAATTTTAAAAATGGAACCAAACCCAGATTTGTTCTATGATACATAAAGAATATAAAAAGTCAAACATAAAAGAATATAGCCAAAAAAATTGCAAAACTACACAAGGGCGTACACTATTGGCGGCTGTACCAGCCAACAGTGTTGCTCTGAGCGCTGATTTAAGGAAATCCCTGCGTAATGACGTCAATGTGGGAAAGGTGTATAGACTAGGTTGTATTATGACATAAACAAAGCCCTGTATTGAATTTCATCAAAACGCGACCTGGCCACAAGATATAGGTGTAAGAACAGGAGGGACAAGGGGGTTATCGGCCCTAGGCCCTCTCTATAGGTTTTTTCTCTCCCATAGTGTATCCCCATAGAGTCCTCTAGGCGTTGGCCCCACCCATACTTTTCACCTCCCAAACCCCCACCCCACCCCTCCACCCATCACAGGTCAAAATACGTTTCGAGACCCCTGCAATAGAGCATTCCTTATTGGCTATGATTATAATCCATGTTAGAATGACATCATTGAGGATGTTTAACTGAGATTTGTAACTACTAGTTAACCCATTCATGGCGAATTAGGCCAATCCCGCTCTCTGATGTAGTCTTGAGAAATGTCCATTTACATTTTGCAGGCCAAGAGAATACCAGTTTTTTTAAAAGTGACATTACTGGGTCAATAACCAGGCCCGTTTATTTATTATTATTCCAATAATAAATCTTCAGATGGACATCCAATAAGCAAATATTATTATTTATCTCATAAATTGGGTTTTGTGAAATCAGGGTTAAAAGTATATAAATTGAATCTAACACACGTATGAAGTGGGCGTTCTTAGCCGGAAATCGATCGCTCTATAACATTGCCTTATGCCAGTATGACAATTAAAAATGTATTTTTCTATGTTAAAAATGTTAGTGATGACAAATTTAAAAGAATGTATCCCATTTACGTTTATAAATTGTTGCGAGACATAACTAATGCATACCTCTATCGCGCGGAATCAATGTAACTCCCAGTATGCCAATGTGTTCGTGATGTCCCAAATTAAACTGCAATGTTGTCGCTAATTTTATATAATTATATATAGCTGTATAAATGATTTTTACAGCGTGTCCGTTTTCATCCATTTGGCGTGTAGGGCCTAAGTGTCCTTACGGAGTTCAGCATAGCCTAGTAAACTAGTTTTGTTTTTATGCACACATACTGAATGGGAACATTTTATATCCCTAGCTGGACCTTAAGGCGTAGAGTAAATAAAAGCAAAATATATATCGAAATAAAATGTCAGGGGCATTTATGAAGACAAATTCATTTTCTTAGAAGTTCTGACACACCGAATCCGAATAAGCTCCATTTTGAACTGGTTTCGGGAAAAGACTAACACCACAATGGCTGCCATAAGTTGCATTACTATGGAAATAAAGACGTTCTCTATAGAGGAATCTGGTCTGGCATTCAATTATCTAACGTAATAATCGAATATGTCACATGTTAGCTGACGTCACAATTTGATAACCATTCTGCTGAATATTTTGAAACTAACTCGGCTGAGAGCTGTAAATGTTGGCGGGGATTAGCTAGACGTTGGCGGGGAATAGGTAGTAATGGATCGCCCCCCCCCCCTTACTCCGCACCCCTCCCCATCCCCACCCCACCCACCCCCACACGCCCCCCCCCCCGGTTTCGTTATGAAAAGGTTAACGTTCGAAAAGGTAATATGGAAGGGTATTTCAAATGCAAATTGAGATTAGGTCCTACAAATACCAAAATGTTACGTGCTGCCACGTCTTTATGGAGCTTGCGCTTGCAACCAGCCACTCTTCATAGTCGAGAGGAACGATCTGGTTATAAATCTTTGGTTATAAACCTCCTAGAAGGCCAGTTCGAAAATGAAATCGTATTTGATAAAGTTGTATAATCTGACCACGTTTTTGACTGAATAAATAAGAACATCAATTTATATAGGCCTACTTATTTACGTGTACTAATATAATCATACGGTGTTGCTCCAAACAGTGGGTAGCCATGGTCTTGATATTAGCGGGCTGCAATACTGGGGTGATTTCCGGAAAGCGTATTCCCCACCCATCCCCACCTGATGTGAGAATGCGAGTTCTCCGCCTGTGAAATTGATGAAAGCTAGACTCTCTGAGACCCTTTCTCGCATAACCATATGGTCGAGTGATAACGCTGAACGCCTGTGTGCGTACACGCGCGCGCCCGTGTGTAAGCGCGTTTATTACCTGAATGTATCTATGTGTATCAATGCCATGACCGATTTGAGAACTTCCACTCATGGTACACGCCACACGAGATCCATTCTCCCGCTGACAGAGGTTTAATCTTCTGTGACGGCGTACCTCCGGCTAGATGAATGACGACGTAATTAGTACCATGGTCCATTCATATAGTAAATATAGAATTTTACAGCAGGAGATACATGAGATGGCGAAGCCTATGAGGCGATGGATACCTTACATATAGTAGAATGTTCAGTAAACAGTACAGGTTCACTACACAACACTAACAACACTACGCATACGGTCCACAGGTTCATTCCATCTGTAGCCTCCGGGGAGGGGGTGGAGGTTGTGGTGGGGGCTGGGGTGCGCACTGATCGGCCGGATACTCTCGCTCCGTGGCACGGCAAGTACACAGCACGTCAGGGCGAGGCTGCTGGTTAGCTGTGGATCTCGAGGTTACGGATCCGGTGGTGCACATCTCCAGATTGTACAAAGGCCGACTTCGAGAGCCGGTGGAACGTTTTTGGGGTCATGCGACCATCGTCGCGGAAGTTAAAGCTCACGGTCTCATCCCAGATATTTGTGTCACCAGCGTGATGGTCCATTAGCTCTATCTAGAGCCCGGACATAATTAAATACATTATTAAATACAAGGCAACACACAAACAAAGGTACTCGTTTGCTGCTACAAGAGAGAAGTCAAGTACATAGGGCCAAATTGATGACTCGTTATCATGGTCCTCGCCAGAGGTACCTCACCGATCATAATCCGTGAGGCATCTCCACAAAGGATGGTCCTAATCTGGCTACTTAGCTACTTTAATATAAACCAAATTAACCCCTAACACAAACATTATTTGTTGCGAGAGGAAAGTGCCCCACGCGGGCCTCCCTCATAAGAAAATGCTCACAATGCCGAAGCGGTGGAAGAGAGATGGAATAAAGGGCCACTCTCTTGTTCAAACTATGCTATGTAAAAGGGTCAACCTAGTGAAACTATAAGTTATTGTGAAGCACCTGTATTACGTGAAGATGAGGTGGATGATTTCCGCAGAGTTCAACACCGGCACCTTATGTAAGTCAAAAGATACTGAATTAGTAGTTGCCGCTTCATTTATGCAGTCCTTTTTCTAGATCCTATCCTATCATTTTAGTTTGTGGGTCCAGATCAAGGTTAAGCCGCAAATGGCTGTATATTCTAACTATCTTTAACATCTAAGCCTGAGCGGCGAGAATGCCTGGTGACGGTATGGTCGCCCTCACGGAGCATCCCCCCTCAGTTAGACAGCGTGTAGATATGTCACAAGGTGGCAGCTTCAGAACCATATGACGATCCTGTCACCACCGCATCATGACCACATATAACAACACAGGGACAAGTCCCATTACATAAGCATTGAAAAGCACATATAAGTTTAGTGTGGGGACAAAGAAACAGCTATCCAACTATAGTGACCTTTCCGTGAGGGCGTGGTGGGTTCTAAGATCGCGCCCAGTCACTTGTAGAGTTAGATGGAGAACTGTGTCCTGTCCGTCACCAGCATGTCGGGGGCGGATCATGTGAGATCCGTGCCCGGGGACTAACATTTTATCTGTCGTTTCAGGGTTATGTGAAATCGCTCAGAGATGCACTGCAAGCCAGTAATTATAATATTTTCGCAGTGCTTCCTACTTTGGCGTAGTTATCTAACTAACTAGTATCCGAAGATACAGTGGAAGTGTGTGCGGTCATCGACACCTCGCTTCTAACTGCTCTGAAACCCCAATAGTTTTAAAGTCAGCTCTAAGCAACGTGGCGGAGGGAAGTCCAAACAATTAATAAACCTGGAGGCTGGAGGAGTGTAGACAGAGACAATTACTCTTATATTCATAAGAATAGGAAGCCTTATGGTATATGGACAATTTATACAATCTAGCCGGTGTGCGGTGTTACGTATCCGCTACTCGCGGAAAAGAGACTTACACAAAATGTCTCTTACAAAGTAATCGTCCCTACTACTATAAACCTATCCTATTGAGCTAAAATAGTACATGTTTAGTCGGCCGCAGGTCGGGTTTGCGTAATGAGAACATGAACGGCGACCTCAGTGAAAAATTGGTGCTGTTGGGGAACAAGGTGGTGCGGTTGTTGTTGCTCTATTGTGTAGCCTATGTAGTTCGGATAGACCGGTCGGATACTGGCCGTACCAGCTAAGCTGGGTAAGGCCTATGGGGGAGATAGCATTGCAAAAACGACTAAGTTCTTTAAAACGCATGATGCGCATGCGCGCCCAGGATGCTGTTTTTGATAGAGCACGTAGTTATGACCAAGATAGGATGGCGCTTTTAGTGTACCGAGATGGTACCCTGTAATCATTATTGATTGCCTGTTCCCATTAAATCTGCCATTGTTCAAGACCAGAATTTAACGGGTTTTTTAAATCTGTAAACCATTTCAAAATCGGTTGAGAAATGGCAGAGTTATCCACAGAAAACCCTTCTTGATTATCTTCAAAATATAGCTGTAGCGTCATAACCACGTTGACGCAAAACTTCTAGAATGTGCCATTATTAGCTACGCGCTGATTGGCTGTTGCTCGAACGATGATTGGTGGAGCCTGCGCCTGTGACGTCATGAGGAGTATAAAAGGAGACGCGATCCAGTGATCTAGAGCATCCTCGGCCAGGGGCCGAACAGGTTGGACCTGTACTAGCTGCAATCAACAGATATTACGCATATGACTTCAGTTTTCTGTTCTTCTCCCATAGCTAGCAGTAGCCAACCCACCGCAGTAAGAACAATTGTGTAACTCCCTACTTACGGGAGTAATTTGGAACTTCTGATAATTGTTCACGAATATCAATAACTACTTCGGAACACAAATTTGCGGTGAGGCCTTTACGATCTGAATATGTGAGTCTACAGATGTAGAGGCAGGATGTTCTTTGATGGATGACTCGCCGGATCTGCCGGCCATGCCTAAAAGTGATATTTCAACTGTCACCGCACTAATATCGTGTAGGTTCTTCTAACTTTCGACCGCGCAAGTACACTCTACCCGGTGCATCTTCAGAGCTGGCTGACGTACCCAGCACCGTGAAGCTTTGTTTTGTATCTTCGTTTGCCTATAACAACCCCCGCTTGTGATCGGGTTGTTTACAACTTCCATCCATGCCATCGGTGGACGGGAACTTTCTTCACCACAGTAGTACTATCGTATCTTTTGCTGACTGCTCGTTAGACATCCTATTAGGCTTACAGTGCTGAGCGATGTACCCATCCCACCATGAGTGTTCTTGCGGGAATCTTGTTTGCGGAAAACAGCTTGCGGGAACCAACCTGCGGAAACTTTCTAGCTTCCGGAGAACGCATCATCTCACGTCAAACTACGGAATGACGTATCAAATTCAGTAACACGGTAGCCTAACTTAAGCATGACTACCGAGTATTCAAGTAACTATACTTCGCAGTTTAATTATTTCTCTATATGTATTTCGTTAATTATATTGTATCCGTAAGAACTGTCCCGATGACTAAAAGGAACCGTAACAGTCTTAGGCCCGCTAGATATAATTTCTGTATCTGTTTATAGTTATTCTCATTTTCCTCCATGTGTTGCTAACCGCACTATAGTAGGTTCGTTAACCTGTACAGATATGTATACCTTGATCAATTGATACAATATTGATTGTTCGGGTTAGATTATGTATATATATGGCCAGTGGCCATCCGTTCATATGTTTTGCTTATTCATAGAAATTATAGGACTGCAGCGCACGTAGGAAACACTATACAGCAAAACCTATATATGCAGCACTTTCTCCCGCCACCAACAATTTTTCACTGAGGTCGCTGTCCGTGCTATAACTCTGTTTATCCCGGCATGCTACCGACTAAACCTTTTCTATTCAGCTCAATAGGATAGGTTCAAAATGATTAGAGACACTTTCTTCATTACGTACTCTGTAATGTACTCTTCTCTTCCGGCAGTGCGATAATCTAGCCCCGCACTCCAGTAAGACTCATAACTCCAAGACTTTGTCTCTCTTCATGTTCCACTCAGCCTTGTGGCTTCGTAATTGTTTGGATGTCCCTATCCGCACCATGGGCTGATCCGACTCTGGGAAACTATTGGGGTTTCCGAGTGGTGATGGCCAGGGTGTGGTATCACATACATCTCCCTTGTATCCTTGGATAGTTAGTAAATTAGTACTTTAGCCAATGTAGGAAAGCACTGCGAAAACATATATTAATTATTATTTTTATTAATGAACAAACCTCCCGCACCGCAGTGCAAAACAGGGCAACTTGTATATAAACCTAACGACAGGTTAAACGGTCAGTTCCATAGGACCGGTGACGGGCGAGATACGTACCCCACCGAATTCCATAAGAATGTCAGGGCATGATATTTAGATCTGCCACGCTCTTGCGGGAAGGACATTTACGGTGGGTAATCGTCTCTCTTACCCCCACCATAACAATAGAACAATGGTCTAATAATGCTTTCGTGAAAAGTAACCCATGTCTTGTAACGTTTTATGTGGTTACGGGGCGGGATGTCCGGATTCTTATCCAGTTCGGAGATCTTGCTACATAACATGTGTGAGCGCTGTCTTCAGTATTGATGTCTTAGGGCATCTGTTCTCAGTGACAGCCGTGTCTAATCGCTAGGTAGATACCAGGCAGTTGCGGCCAAAAATAATTCTTGTTTTGAAAACAACTAAAAGCTAATTAAGCAAAGCAGAAGGCCCGCATAAATAAAGCGGCAACTACTAATTCAGCATACCAAGAATCAATCACAGAAGACGGTGACGAGGGAATCCATCGTGAATCCCCCGTCCCGTCTTCACGTAAAACAGTACGCACCCCTATAGTCATACTCTCCCTAGGTATGGTCTTTTCTTTCTAAAGCATTTTTGGTTGAAATATTAGAGTGGGCCCATTTTTGCCTACTATTCTTCTCCCGCTTTAAGCAGTGGCGACACCTTCCCGAGATGGAGGCCCGCGCGAGGCACTTGCCTCTCGCAAGCATTCAGCGACGACGGTCCACGCCAGGATAATACTCCTCACCCAAACTAGCACTAGGAGTAGTGCCCGCGTGAGGCACATAACCTTTCGTCCGAGATAACCTTCTTCCTTTCAGCATAGAGGTATAATAACTTATATTAAGTTAATTAGTTAAGTCTCGTGTACGGGTGCCTCCCTTGCGGGGATACCTCTGCTGACCTACGAGTCTGTGTGGTACCTCCGGGAGCCCCATGTTTAAAAGTTCATCTACCTGTCTCTATGTCTCGTATTTTCGTATGCTCTTACTGTAGTATTGTCTAGCATATTTATAATTGTTTAGGTAAACTCATTGTATAGACTTATATTTTTTAGGTCACCAAATCAAATCAAAGGTGGTGGTGGTGGTGGTGGTGGTGGTGGAGATAATATACGGTCCAAGTCAATCGAATTCAAGTATAAAGGAAAGCTACCGGTACTGTATATTTTGAGAATAATTAGACTGGAAGCTGGTTCTGGCTATGGCAGCCACAGATTTGAGTGAAATTATTCTGCAAATAATCAGCAGAACGTTCAAGTGACACGTGATGAATATTATAAGAGCAATTGGACTGCAAGTCGTTGCTGACTAAGGCAGCAACAACTAGAGGCGGCAATTTATTCTCAAATAATTAGCTGAATTCAAATACCGTTACCTCATAACTGTATAAGTAAATTGAGTGCATATATGCCTATGTAATGCCTATGCGAAAATAAACTATAGATAGCAACGATAAAGTACATTTCCTTAGCGGACCATGCATGCATGACGTAAGTGTAGCATCCCTGTTTTGAATGCTGTACTTCACCAGGATATACGATATCTTTGCTAAATATTGCACTAAATATGAGACATATATGCATATGGACAGTTTACTGTCACAATGGACCTTTCCCGTTTATCCATCCGTAATATGACCTCATAATCAACTACGTGACATGCTGGATGACGTCATAATCTCTGACGTCATAAATGTACGTCAGGAACGCTTAATTGAAGACGGACTAAGCGTTGTACGAATTGTATGTATTTACTATTTAATAAACATTCTGTTGAATAATAAAGAAATATTAGTTACTTCTCCGGAATGTAGAAATTGTTTTGAGTGTAGATTTCGTGACCATCTCGGTCACTTCTGTTGAATGTTTTGAAACTAATTTGACTGGCTGCTGTTGCTGCCATATGCAGTAACCAGCACCCAGTCAACTTAGTTTCAAAATATTCAACAGCTTACCTGTATAGTTTTCTGGAAATTGATATTCAGGGAGATCAGAGATCGATCGATTCCAACATGAGCGAGGTGTGGGTGGAGCTTAAATAGAGAGGGGCGGAGCATAGCTAAAACTGGAATTGTCCATTAGTTGACAACGCTAGCTGTTGTTGCTTCTGTAAGCAGACTTGCTGTTAAATTGCTAGCAAGTGTTATTTAAACCTTCTGCTGATTATTTCAAGAATAACAATATTCAGTCAAACCATTCTCAAATATTTAGCCATTAATTGACTACTGATCATTTTGACAATAACCTGACGGTAATGTGTTGCTGCCAAAAGCAGTGGAATCTTCCAGTCAAATTATTCTCAAAATATACAATAGCGTTCTCTCGCGGTTACCTTGAACTCGGTGTATTCTGGCTGCAGTGATATATGTCGTGAGCTGTCGAATTGAAATTTGGGCACATTGTAGGTCATCTATTAATTAAATTTGGCATCAATTTTAAAGTGGATCCATCGAATGATTTTCGGGAAATCCGCTCAGTTTCAGTGCCCATAGGAAATGTATGGGAGAAATATTTGGGAGCAATATTTGAAACCGGTTTTAAACCGAATAACTTGAAACTCGTAGATGCCTAACAATTTTAGGGCTTTAGAGTCACTGTAAAATGAGAGTGGCTTCCTTGAATGACTGCTGTGGGAATACATCATAAACGAAAATGTTTCCTTTGCAATCGAGCTTAATCATATTTCTATGAGGAGAACCGATGCAAAATTTGGCTCATCTATTCTCAGTCCACCAGTAAGTAGATTTCTGAAATAAACTCATTGGGTGTCATTCGAACAACTCCACAATTTGCAAAGAGCTTACTTTTCATTTGTTCTTGTGATTCACCAATGTTCCATGCAATGGATGAATCCGATCTGTTAGTAAAGTGCAATACATCATAATCATTTACGTCACATGTAGGCTGACGACACGATCATAACCTATAAAAATACTCAGTCATGGACCTGGAATAGTCCGTCGGTTGTACGGTTGTACGAATTGTACATCTTTACCATTTAATAAACATTCTGTTGACTATTTTGAAAATAATTTTACTGTGCGCTTTTGCTGCCATACTTAAGGGACAGCTTGGATTCATCCATTGTGATACTGTTCTCTTTGTCTTAGGCGACCGCCGTATTGAACAGAAAGACGTGGCCACTAATGATGTAGTTGGTTTGCTCTAAACCACCGTCTCTCTCTCTCTCTCCCTCCCTTCCTCCCTCCCTCCCTCTCTCACTCCCTCCCTCCCTCCGTCCCTCCATCCCTCCCTCCCACTCCCTCCCTCCCTTCCACACCCTCCATCCCTCCCACACCCTCCCCCACACCATCCCCTGATGCTAAAATCCGAAAAAATCCTGCATATCCGGAAAATTCGATAAATTCTAAAAATCTGCACAATTTGACAAAAACTCGAGGGCATGGGTTCGCAATCTCTGATGACTGTTGTTTTAATTTATAACATCGATATCTATCCAAATTCTAGATAAGCTATAGTTAAAGAAAAGATATTATTTTGGTACAATGAGTCGAACTTAGAGGCTCGTTTCTGTGTGATGGCAAATGAAGCAAATTCCCCCATGAAATGCAATCATAAAGGCTAAATGAATAACTTCAGTAAGTTTGTCTCTGCGTCACAATGAGAATAAAGTGTCAGCATGCAGAAGAGATCTATTAAACTGCCTTAACAAGTGTACGAATTGTTTACCTTTGATAAATTTACAATTTAAAACAAGCATTCTTAAGTATTTCTTTGCAATACATGTCCCCTACCTGGAGATATAAATATTTAGCGATTGACAGTCCAAAATTTCATTAAAAATTGTCAAAAGCAGCTGAAACTCGAACTTGATCTGTAACTTCTCATAACATAGCAATAAACCAAGTCTCAGTTATATATGGTGAAGGAGATGGAAAGTCTTGAAAGCTGATATGCTTGTATTTCATAAGTCGGAAGGGGACATAACTCTCTCAAAAAATGACGCAAACCCCTGAAACTCGAACTTGGTCTGTAATTTCTCATAATAAAGTAATGTACCAATTCTCAGTTGAATATCTTGAGACCAAAAAGGGCGGAAAACTAATATTTTTTGTATTTCATAGGTCGAAAGGGGGCATAACTCCATCACAAATTTACGCATATGCCTGAAACTCGAACTTGGTCTGTAACTTCTCATAACAAAGCAATGTAGCAGTTCTCAGTCTAAAATCTCGAAAGACTGCGAAAAAGTGCGGAAAACTAATATATTTTGTATTTCATAAGTCGAAAGGGGGCATAACTCCATGAAAAACTTGCTCAGTAACTCCTTATACTAAAGCGATGCATTGATTTTTCCTTAAATATCTAGGAGTGCGAAAAAAAGTGCGGAAAGCTGATATTTTTCGTATTTCTTAAGTCGAAAAGGGGCATAACTCCATCAAAAATTGACGCATACACCTGAAACTCGAACTTGGTCTGTAACTTCTTATAACAAAGCAATATACCAATTCTCAGTTGAATACCTTGAAGGACTGCGAAAAAAAGTGCGGGAAGTCAACTGCGACAGAGGAACAGACAGACGGACAGACGGGGTGCAAACCTATAGTTCCCCCACACACCCCCCCCCCACCCCCGGTTTTACCGGTAGGGGACTAATAACAGGCTGTTGAAAATATTGCAACTAATTTGACAGGGCGCTGTTGTTGGCATGGGCAGCAAAAGCACCCAGTCAAATTACTTTCAATATCATCAACAGCTTGCCTGTATAGTGACCTTGAAAATGGAATTCTGGTAATTCAGGGATCAAATTATATAAATCGATTCCAACGCGTGGAAAAGGTTCGCGGAGCCTAGCTAGAAATGGGCGGGGTATAGCAGAAATGGGTGGGGCATAGCTAGAAATAGTCCTTCCATTAGGTAACGCTACGCTAGTTAAGTCTTGCTTAATGATTAAATACTTGAACCATTAAGTTCACGTTCACGTGAACTTTTCCGTCTTCATCACGGTAGGGTCTATTGAGAGGCGATTTATGGCAAATTAATTTTGAACATTATTCTTTTTCATGTTTTCGCAAAAATAATTTTGACCACTACTGAAATGCTTAAGAATTTTAAACCAAATTTTTAATCAGTTAAATCTTTATAAAATTCGTTTTGAACACTATATTCCACATATTACGAATAGTGCACTATCTACTACAATACATAATAACGAACGATGCTCAAATTCGTGCTTTAAATATATATATATATATATATATATATATATATATATATATATATATATATATATATATATATATATATATATATATATATATATATATATATATATATATATATATATATATATATATATATATACACACTTATGGTACTTTGTGGGACATTGTGTGTTTTGGTACTTTGTGGGATCTTTGCTTTCTCATAGGAATTTTGGCTTAAAATTCAGAATTAAGGTAGTTTTGATATCCGTAATAATAAATATAAAAAGAAGTATTGATTATACTTAAGTTTGTATAAAACCTTGTGGGTCACCGATTTTATGACTTTGTGGGATACTGACGCAAATGACCCACAAAGCACCCAAAGTAATATACAGTATATGACTTTGTGGGACACTACATGAAATGACCCATAAAGCACCGGGATGATCTGTTAATATAATACATGTAATATATGTTAGCAGCAGCAGTAGCTGCCACTGCTGCTGCTGCTGCCACGGTTGATGATGACTGCCACTGTTGGCGCTGCCGACACCGACCTTGCCAACAAGACACCCCACTGACATTGCCAAGCCTGATGCAGCCATTGATAACAATCTCAATTAAGCTAGCAAATAAAAAAAGTATTTGAAAGGTAAAAAATAAATAAATTATCTGATGCCTATAATGACGAATGTCATAAGTTAACTCGGGGTGTTGAAATTTGCAGACAGTTCAGAAAACGCGCAAGATATGTCATTGCGGTAACATAATGAATACACTAGCAGAGAAAGACATCATTACATTTCACTTTTCGCATTCAAATATTGTATACCTTAGCCCGTGGCAGAGTCCATTCAGTTGTTACAAAATTATACCTTAAGATAGAATCATAGAAAAGATAGCTATAAAAGGTAAGTAATGTTCAAAAGGATACTGACAGCAATAAACTTATCTGAAACCATTCCAAGTAAAAGATGTGTTTAAGAAAGAAATATTATAAAATGCATAAAAGAAACAGTGTGAATATATTTCTGTGTAATGCTTTATGAAGAATTATCATGGAAAAGAAAATAGATAGTCATATTATGTATTACTAGTCAATACATTGTCATAACATATATGTGAACAAACCATAAACAATCGTGGACACTATCGTGGCTATAAGATCGAGCGACCAATTAACCGACTTATACTAGTTGCAAGTTGCAACCAAAATGTAAATGAAATAAGCCATACTAAAAATAAAAATAGGTTAATCGCCTAGTATACTAGAATATCAGCAGCATCATCGTCATCATCGGCAGAAGCAACAGAAGCAGTAATTGATAGGAAGCTCAATTAAGATAGCAAATGAAAAAGAATTTGAAAGATAAAAATAAATACATTACCTAATATCTATTGTGAAGAATGTTTTACAAGTTAACTCAGGATGTTGACACTTGTTGAAAGCACAGAAAACATAATGAGCTATATCATTGCTGTATCATAATGAATACAATATCAGACAAAGACATATCAACATCATTACATTTCAGTTTTAACATTCAGATCGTTTGTACCTCAGAAGCTGGCAGAGTCCACCCAGCTGTCATTAAATGCATGCCTTGAGATAGGAAAGACAACTATGGATCGAAATTAATATTTAAAATAATACTGGCAGCAACAAACATAGCATGAACCATTCCGTTATTAAAATATGTATATAAATAATGCATACAGGAAATAGCAATATGAATATGTCATTGCAATGCTTTATGAAGAATGATCATGGAAAAAAGAAAACAGATAGCCATATTATATACACGTAGTTGGTCACGTTAAAACAGGTGGGGCCTCTGTAGTGCAGATTACATGCATTGACATATATAACAACAAGTGCAATCAAATAAAGAGGTAAATATGATTAGAAACATAATACGAAAAAAATTTAAAATGATTTAAAATCCAAAAAATAATATTTAATGTTTAAAAGCAATTTATTTTTATAATAACACTAGTTCTCTATTGCTCGAATACTATCTGTTGTGATGGGTTGAAAACCTTGTATGCGAGATCAAAATCTACTCAGTATCCTTGATCTGTAATCGCTTGATGGGCTTATCCCTCCCAGCCATGTACGAAGCACTACTCCTAGTTAAATAACTAGTAGAACTCACTGATTTTTAAAGTCAAGCCACTGAATAGTAAATAATGTTCTATCCTCTAGGCATTGATACTGTTTGTTGTCGGAAACAGTTGGATAGTAGGCTAGTCCAGTAGGCAGGCTAGTAGGGCGTGCCGGTTACTAGGATATTAGGCTAGGCCAGTAGGCAGGATAGTAGGCTAGGCAAGTCGGCATGCTACTAGGTTAGGATCAGTCGGCAGGCTAGTAGAATAAACTAGCAGTCTGGACTAGAAGTCTAGGCTAGTAGATTAAGGTAGAAGTTTAGGCTAGTGCACTAGGCTAGAAGACTATGCTAGTAGCCTAGATAGATTATGTTAGTAGGCTAGTAGACTTGGCAAGACATCTAGACAAGAAATATAGGCTAGTTGGCTAGTATACGAGGGTAGAAGTGCGTGGTAGAAGGCTAGGCTATGAGGCTAGTAGACTAGGTAGACGTTGCTAGAAATCTAGGGTAGTAGACTATGCTGGAAGTCTAGTCCAGAAATCTAGGCTAAAAGTCTAGATTATTAGGCTTGGAGACTAGGCTAGGAAAATAGGCTAAACGTCTAGGCTATTAGGCTAGAAGACTATCTTAGAAGTCTAGGCTAGAAGTCTTAGCTAGGAAGCTAGTAGACTTGGTAACAATTCTAGTCTAGACGTCTAGGTTAGTAGGCTGATAGACCAGGCAAGAAGTATAGGCTAATGGGCTCGTAGACGAGGCTAGAAAACCAGGCTAGAAGTCTTGGCAAGTACATTAGATTGGACGTCTATGCTCGAAGTCTAGACTAAAAGTCTAGGCTATTAGGCCAGTAGACTATTCTAGAAATCTACAGCAGCAGACATCTCCCGGCAATTTATAGCAAGGTCAATTAAGATAGCAATACGAAGGAATCTGAAAGATTTTAAAAAATAGGTACATTACTTAATATCCATGATGAAGAATGTCATAAGCTAATTCAGAATGTTTACACTAACTAAGTCTTGTTGACGACACAGAACATAAATGAGTTTGAACCTTAACACCTGCTAGAGTCCATCCAGTTGTTATGAAAATTATACCTTGAGATAGGGAAGATAGCTATAAAAGGAAACTAATATTCAAAAGGAGACTGGCAGCAATAAACCTATCTGAAACCATTCCAAGTACTTGAAAAAGATTTGTTTATGAAAGAAATGTTATATAATGCATACAAGAAACAATGTGAATATATTTCAGTCTAATGCTTTATGAAAAATAATCATGGAAAAGAAAATAGATTGTTATATTATGTATTACTATTCAATACGTTGTCATACATTATATGTAATAAAAACATAAGCAAGTGTGACACACTATGGTTTTGACTGTTCAATCAAATGAGTTATAGTCTAGAGCCATAAGTTAGTAGGCTAGAAGACTTGGCTAGAAAAGTAACATAGAAGTCTAGTTAGGTAGGCTACTAGACAATGCTAGAAGTGTAAGATGGTAGGTGGGCAGACTAGGCTAGAAGTCTATCCCAGAAATCAGTTAGTAGGATAGTAGAGTAGGATAGTCGACTAGGCCAGAAGTCTAGACCACAGGTTTTAGCCTAGTCAGCTAGCAGATTACGCTAGATGTCTAGGCGCGTAGATTGGGCTAGAAGTGTAGATTAGTAATCTAGGAGACCAGCAGTGGCAGCACCCCAGCTGGTGGGGTTAATATGATAGTAGTCTAGGCTAAAATCTAGAAACCTAAGTTAGTAGGTGTTGCTAGAAATATAGCATAGAAGTCTAGTTAGGTAGGCTCCCAGACAATACTAGAAGTGTAAGATGGTAGGCTGGCAGAGTAGGCCAGAAGTCTATCCTAGAAATCGGCTAGTAGGATAGCAGAGCAGGATAGTAGACTAGGCTAGAAGTATAAACTATAGGTGTTAGCCTAGTGGGCTAGTAGACTATGC
The DNA here is from genome assembly GCA_034401795.1 of Chaetoderma sp. LZ-2023a. Lineage (NCBI taxonomy): Eukaryota > Metazoa > Mollusca > Caudofoveata > Chaetodermatida > Chaetodermatidae > Chaetoderma > Chaetoderma sp. LZ-2023a. The sequence continues at coordinate 74,743,752 of CM067360.1, read as the reverse complement.
TAGACGTCTAGTGGGTGGGGTGGTGGGGTGGTGGTGGGGGGGGGGGAGTCAAATACACATGCTCACATACACCCCTTGTAGTCTAGGCTAGACATGCAGGTTGGTAGGCTAATAGACTAGGTTAGAAAAGAAGCTACTAAACTAGGCTAGATGTCTAGTAGACTAAGCAAGAATTCCAGGTTAGTAGTATAGGCTAGTAGAATAGGCTAGTATGGCTAGATGACTAGACTCTATGATTACGCTAATATACTACGAAGTCTAGGGTGTAAACTAGGATAGAAGTCTAAATCAGTAGACACGGCTAGAACAAAAGCAATAGATGGTGGACACTCAGTCAATGGCATATTCCTCAACTTCAAGAGCGCTTTCGACACAGTCCTATATAGGAGGCTCATGGACAAGATGCAGTCCTATTATATATGCAATCCGATTCATGGATGTGTCAGAGCATGTTTTACCAAGCGAAAGCAACAGGTGCCCATTAGTGGAAAAGAATCAAGTTGGATGGTAGTAACTAGTGGGATTCCTCAGGGAAGTGTATTGGGACCTCTGCTTTTTGTGATCTATAGATGGCCTAACCCCAGATATATCAATTATCAGAGGCATCGGCTGCCCTACGGAACTCATCAGTAGTTTCATGGATGAACACATTTAGGATCATGTTACTAAAATTAAGTCGTGCATCAAGGACACCACAGACTTCATCAACAAAGTAGTCCTTTGGCCAACTTAAGGCTAATTCGCTACTAGTCACCATGGATGTCACATCCTTATACACACACATCTTAAACAGAGAAGGCATCAGAGTGGTAACCATGTTTGCTAAAAACATGGTATGTCAGGCACACTCTCAATCAGGAGCCTCTGTAACCTCCTGAAACTCATTTTGGAATGCAACAGTTTTGAATTCAACGGAGAACATTATCTCCAAGACGGCGGTACCGCAATGGGAAGCAAAGCAGCATGTACATCTGCATGCATCTTCATGAGCATTCTAGAAGATAAGCTGCTACAGAACACACCACACTCCCCAGCGCTATATGTCAGAAACATAGACGACATCTTTCTGATCTGGGAGCACGGGCACAAAACTCAACAAGAGTTTGTCACTCACGTGAATGCATCCCAACACAGCATTAAATTCACCATGGACTAAGCATCATATGCCAAGTCTCCTTTTTGGACACCATGGTCCAAATCTCGCAAACGAATTCCATCATATTCAACCTCTATACCAAGCCCACAGACACACATGGGTACCTAAACTACGAGTCTGCCCACCCAGCCTCTTGTAAAGAGCCAGCCCATATGGCCAATTCCTTAGGCTTAGAAGGATCTGCTCCATCCTTCAAGATTTTGATAGAAACAGCCTGACCATGCAAGAACACTACACAGCCAGGGGTTATCCTGCCAATATACTACAAAAGACCAGATAGACAGCCCGGTCCAAGGACCGCCAGTCACTCCTCAAACCAACCCCAATGGACCCATCCACCAAAAGGTCCTACAGACAAATCTTTGTCCGTGAATTCAACCGCACAGATATGATGCTGAAGGACACAATCACCAAATTCTGGCCCATCCTACAGGGCAAAGAACGTTGCAGGCTAGCTTTCCCAGAGAAAACCCTATTCGCTTTCAAAAAGAACAAAACAATAAAAGATATGATCGTCAGAGACAACTCTCTACCCTGGACCAACCGGCCCAAGAATACCACAACCCGTTAATCCTTGCCGAACCAAGAACTTTAATATCTGCAATAATATGGACAAATCCAGATTCTTTAAAAACCATCACACTGGCCTCTCCTACAGAGCCAAAATTATAGGCAACTGTCAACCACGCAATATAGTCTATCACCTAAACTACAGAGTCTGTGGCAAACAATATGTAGGAGAAACCCTCTGCCCCTTTAAAATCAGGATCCAAGAACACTTGCGCTCCATAACGAACCTGTACAGACACGAGAGATATGATACACCAGTATCTCGTTACTTCAACCGACCCAGGCATCAAAGAAATGACAGGCAGTATAAGATCATTCAAGTCCTATGCTCGGATCGAACAGACCCAAACTCCGCCATTTGGAGAAGGCAGAAAGAATGTCACTGTATCCACCAACTCCACACTATGGGGCCGATAGGAATTAACCTAGCGGTGTAGGAGTGGCCCCTTTGAATGCCTCGACCGCCAGTCAAAACATTCCATGTTGTTATTTTCGCTCCATACAAAATTCACAGTTAACCTTAATCGAAAATGCCCAGAGAAGAGCTAAAAAGCAGATACCCGGATTAAGAAATTTAAGCTATGAAGGCAGGCTTAGAAAGCTTAAGCTCCACACACTGGCTTATCGCAGAGTGATATATATCACCCAGAAACAGAAGCATATTTCAACTAAGGAAGAATGTGGTCAAGCGAGGCAATACGAGAACATGTTAGAAGATATTCCAATCAAGGGCAAGGTTGGATCTACAACAGAACTGCTTTCCTGTCCGGGATGGAGAGGGTTGGAATAAGCTGCCTAGACAGGTAGTGGAATCACCATCGGTCTGCACTTTTAAAGCTCAGCTTACCAAGCACTGGCAAAGCCAAGCACTGCTACATGACTACACAGCCCAACTGGAACCTGGAAGTAACAGTACACAGTAGTATGACGACTAAGACTGACCATGGAGGTGTAAACCTGTAGTCAGAAACAACTTAAGTACACTTATGTATAGCATGATATTGTAAAAGTCTAGGCCAGAAGCATAGGCTAGTAGAGTAGATGTTTAGGTTAATGGCTAGTAGACTCTGATATAAGTCTAGTTTAGTAAACTACCTGGGTGGAAGTGAAAGGTATAAACTAGGCTAGATGTCTAGACTACTCGTCTATATTAACAGACTGTGCTAGAAATATAGGCTAAACATCTAGGCTAATATAGCCAATAGACAAGTCTTGCTATTAGACTGCATGAGTAGAAGCCAAGGCTAGAATTGTAAACAAGTAGACTAGTCTGAAAGTCTAGGAGAGTAACCTAATCGACATCAAAGCTTAGACTAGAAGCATAGTTTACTAGGCTAGTAGACTAGGAGAGAACTCTAGGGTAGACTTCTAGACTAGTGAATAGTAGACTGCTAGTATACTTGGCGAGAAGCTGAGCATAGAAATCTAGGCTAGTAGGCTGATATCTAGACTAGGTTAGAAGCATACAGTAGTAAACACAGCTAGGATAGAAGTCTATTCTAGTAGGCTAGTAGAATAGGCTAGAGGGCTAAGCTAGAAGTCTAGGCTAGTTTGGTTAGCAGACTAGGCTAGAGGTGTATGGTAGTACACTACCTGGTTAGAAGTCTACAACTACGTTTTAGACTAGTCCATATGTATAGGATAGCATTCTAAACTAGTAGACTAGGATATATCATAGGCTAATATGCTAAGTCTCGGTTAGAAGTCTATGTTAGTGAGCTAGTAGATTTGGCTCGAATTCCAGACTAACTAGAGCTCTAGGCTCGTAGGCTGGTAGAAGTCTAGGTTAGTAGACTAATAGACAAGGTTAGATGTCTAGCCTAGTAGACTAGGTCATAAGACTAACATAGTACACTAGGCTCTAGGAGTCTAGTTTAGTAGGTTAGTAGAATTGCTCTAGGCTAGATGCTTAGGCTAGTAGACTTTGGGAGAAGTCCGGATTTCGTGACTACACGATCAGGATAGTAGGCTAGTAGACTAGGCTAGAAGTATATGCTAGAACTCGAGGTTTGTGGGCTAGTAGACTCGGTTAGAATTCTAGACTAATAGACTGGTAGAAGTCAAGTGTAATAGGCTAGAAGTCTAGGCTAGGAGACTATGGTAGAAGTATGGGCGAGAAGTAAAGGATAACAGACGGGCTAGAGATCTACACTAGTAGATGAAGCCAGAAGTCAAGGCTAGTAGTATAGGTTTGAAGTCTAGGCTAGAAGGTTAGTAACCCAGGCTAGCAGACTACCTGGGTAGAAGTCTATGTTGTAGACTAGATGTCTAGGTTAGAAGCATAGGAAAGCAGACAAGGCTAGACGTCTAGGCTAGTGGGCTAGTAGACTAGGTTAGAAGTCTAAGCTAGAGTCGTGGGTGTAAATCTGGTCCAGTAGGCAAAGACTATCTTAGAAGGCTAGGCTAGTAGTCTAAGTATGTAGGATAGTAGAATAGGCTAAGACTAGGTTAGTAGATTGCTTGGATAAGACATGGCTGTAGATTAGTCTAAACATCTAGGCTAGAAGAGTAAACCAGTCTAGAAGTCCAGACTACTATGTTAGTAGGATAGGGTAAATGTCTTAGGTAGACGCATATGCTAGTCGGTTTGGTTAGAGGTCTCGGCTAGAAGTCTAGGTTAATAGGCTAGAATTATAGGCTACCTAGAACTATAGGCTACTAGACTGGTAGAAGTCTGGAAGAGTAGGCTCGAAGTCTTCTAGACTAGTAGGCTAGTAGACGATGCTAGAAATCTATGCTAGCAGGCTATCAAGTAGACTATGCTAGAGGTCTAGGCGAGTAGAATAGGCAAAAGGCAAAGTTAGTAGACTAGGATAGAAGAATGGGCTAGTAGGTTAGCATAATAAGATAGAGGTCTAGGCAAGTAGGCTAATAGACTAATCAAGAAGTCGATGTTATATGTATAGGCTAGAATTCTAGGTCAGCATGGCTAGTAGATTTTGCAATAAGTCTAGGCTGTAGACTAGGCTATAGGTATGTGCTAGTAGACTGGGCTATACGACTGGGGTAGAATCATAGGCTACCAGACTAGGCTAGAAGTATAAGCAAGTAGACAACATGTGTAGAAGTCAAGGTTGTAGCCTATACTAAATGTGTACGCTAGAAGTCTAAACTAATATAGTCTAGCACTCTAAACTACTAGACTAGTAAACTAAACTAAATGCTAAGTTAAAAGCATAGGCTAGCAGACTAGGATACTATGCTAGAAATCTAGGCTACAAGGCGAGGTTAGTTGGCTATTAGATCTAGTCCAGAATTCTAGGCTAACTAGCACTTTAGATTAGATGGCGAATGTAGTGGGAGAAGACTAGTAGTGCCGGTTAGAAATCTAGGCTAGTAGGCTCGTAGACTAAGTTATAATTCAAGGCTAGTAGACTAGGATCTCAGACTAGGCTATAGGTCTAGGCTAGGAGACTATGTGGAAATCTAGGCTAGTAAACAACGCTAATAGACTAGGCTAGTGACCTAGCATATTAATCTAGGTGTCTAAGCTAGCACTCTGAGTATGGTAGAAGTCTAGACACGAAGTCTAGGTTAGTAGGCTAGTATACTATGCTAGAACTCTAAGGTTACCGTCCAGAGCAGTGGGCTAGTAGATTCAGCTAGATGTCTAGGCTAGAAGTCTACCTGTGTAGAGGTATATGTTCTAAACAAGTCCTTAAGTCTAGGCTAGTATTCTAAACTAGTAGACTAGGCTAGAAGTCTAGGCTAGTAGAGTAAGGTAAACATAAAGGACAAAAGGATATGCTAGATATGCTAATGTGATTAGACTAGGATCTACGCTAGCAGTAAAATTTATTAGACTAGTAGACTTGGCTAGAGTTTCAAATGTCTAGGCTAGTAGACTATGGTAGAAGTCTATGCTATAATCATAGGGTTGTAGGCTAGTAGAGTAGAATAGGTTATAATTCTAGGCTAGAACCCTAGATTAGTGGGATAGTAAATTCAGTTAGAATTCCGGATGAACTAGAACTCTAGGCTTCTTGGCTAGAAGACTGGTACAAGCTTAGTAGAGATGGCTAGTAGAATGATAGGCTAGTTGGCTAGTAGACTAGGCCAGAAACTTTGGCTAGTAGGCCAGTAGCCTAGGTTATAAATCTGACCAAGCAAAGCTGATAGGTTATAAGTATAGGCTAGCGGACTAGGCTAGAAGTCTAGGCTAGCATGGGTAGTAGATTATGCTTTAAGTCTAGGTGTAGATTAAGCTAGAAGTCTATGCTAGTTGGCTAGTAGACTGGGCTGTAAGACAAAGCTAGAAATATAGGCTAATGGACTGGGATCGGAGTCTAGGTTAGTAGGCTAGTAGACATGGCTAGAATTCGAAGCTATGTTAGAAGGATAATGGACTGGTTGAAGTCTGGTAGAACAGGCTAGAAATCTAGGCTAGTAGGTTAGTAAACGATGTTAGATATCTAGGCTAGTAGACAAGACTAGTGGCTTAGTAGATCCAGCTAGGTGTCTAGAATAGAAATCTAACTAGTAGATTAGGGTAGAAGTCTAGACTGGAAGTATATGTTAGTGGGCTACTAGGTTAGAACTCCAGGGTAGCAGTCCAGACTAGTGTGCTATTAGACTCAGCTAAATATCTAGGATTAAAATTTAGGCAAGTAGGCTAGTATAGAACACTAGGAATCAAGGCTTGTAGACTAGCCTAGCCGTCCTGGATAGACAGCTAAGCTGGAAGTCTAGAATGGCGTGGCTAGTCGACTTGGATAGCTGTTTGGGCTAGTAGACTACCTGTGCAGAAAGCTATGTTGCGAACTAGACTATGTCTAGGTTAGAATTCTAAACTAGCTGACTAGGCTAGTGGAATAGGTTAAACATCTAAGATAGAAGAAACTGCTCTCAGGCTAGCCGACTAGGCTAGTATTCAATTTTATTGGGCTGGTATATGTGTCTACACTTCTAGAACTCTAGGGTCATGGGATAATAGGTTGGTAAAAGTCTAGAAGAACAGATTAGATGTCTCGGCTAGTTGACTAGGTTAAAGGCTTAAAGGTTTAGGCAAATAGAGTAGTTTAGTCTAGTAGAAAAGGCTAGCACTCTAGGCTAGTGGCCTAGTAGAGTAGGCCAGAAATCTTGGTTAGTAGGCCAGTGGCCTAAGTTAAAAATATTAAACTAGGCAAGCAGACTAGGCTAGTAGACTAGGCTAGCAGGCTAGAAGAATAGGCTACACGACTAGGCTAGTATGCTAGTAGACTAGGCTGGAATAGAAGTTTGTAGGCTACACTAGAAGTCTTGGATAGAAGGATAGAAGAATAGGCGAGAAGCATATGATAATAGCTAATAATGCTAGAAATCTAAGCCAGTATGGCCATGGGACTAGGCTAAAAGTCTAGGCTTGTATACTATCTGGGTAGAGGACAATGCTGTAGACTAAGCTAAACATTCTAGGATAGAAGTCTAAACTAGTAGACTCGTCTAGAAGTCTAGGCTACTAGGCTAGTAAACTATGTAAATGCCTCGGCTAGAAGCATATAATAATAGGCCTGGCTAAGTCTCAGCTAGAACTTCGTAGAGAAGTCTAGATTAGTAGGCTAGTAGACTAGGATAGAAGACTATGCTAATATACTAGGCTAGAAGTCTAGGATAGCAGGCTAGTAGACTAGGCGAGAAGTCAAGGCTAGATGCCTATGCCAGAAAACTATTCTATACATCTAGGCTAGTAGTCTAACCTAGTAGACAAGATAGGTCTAGGCTAGCAAGGCTAGTATATTCGGCTAGAATTCTAGGCTATAAACTACACTATTTGTCTAGGCTTGTATTCTAATAGTGTGATATATGTAATTATGTATAGGGTAGAAGTATAGGCTGGCAGACTAGGCTAGAAGTATATGCTAGTAGAAAACCTGGGTAGAAGTCAAGGCTGTAGCATATGCTAAAAGTCAAAGCTAGAGGTCTAAACTAGTAAACTATGCTAGAGGCCTAGGCTACTAGCCTAGGTCAATACACAAGACTATTGTTAGATGACTAGGATAAAAATCTAAGCTAGTAGAGTAGGGTAGAAATCTAGACTGGCGGTCTGGGTTAGTAGGCTAGTATACTCGCTCTAGGGTAGAAGTCAAAACTACAGTGCTAGTAGTGTCAGTTAAAAGTCTAGGCTAGAAGGCTAGGCTAGTAGATTAGTTTAGAAGGCTAGGCTAGAGAGATAGGCTAGAAGTCTAGCCTAGTCATAGTAGACTAGGTTAGAGGTCTAGGCCAGAGGGTTAGGCTAGGTTGGAAGTCTATGCTAATGTGGCTAGTAGATTATGATAGTTGTCTAGGCTAGTAGACATCCTGTATACAAGTCTATTGTGTAGACTCGTCTAGACCAGGAAGCCTAGGCTATTAGAATAGGGTAAATATCTAAGATATAAGCATATGCTAGTAGGCTACCCAACAAGGCGAAAAGTCAAGGCTAGATGCCAACGCTCGACTAGTGTAACCATCTAGACCAGAAATTTATCCTAGTAGACATGCCTAGAACTCTAGCCTAGTAGACTATGCTATCAAGGCTAGTCGATTAGGCTAGAATACTAGGCTGTAGACTAGGCTATTATGTTGCTAATGATAATAGACCTGGCTATATGTCTAAGCTAGAAGTATAGTCTGGTAGACTAGGCTAGAAGTATAGGCTAGTAGACAATCTGAGTAGAAGTAAAGGCAGTAGCTTATGCGTTATGTTAAATCCAGAAGTATAAAGTAGTAGACTATGCTAGAAGTATAGGCTACTAGGATAAGAGCCTAGAGAAACGGCTAGAAGCATAGGCTAGTAGGATAGGAGACTATGCTAGAACTCTAGATTCGATGTCTAGATTAGTAGGCTAGCAGACTTGGCTAGAATTCTAGTTTAACTAGAACTCCATGCTAGTAGGCTAATTGATTGGTAGAAGCCTAGTAAAGCATGTCATATCTCTAAGCTAAAGGCTAGTAGACTATGTTAGAAATTCAGTCTAGTAGACTAGGCTATCAGACTAGACTAGAGGTCTCGGTTAGGAGACTATATTAGAAATGTAGGCTAGGCGACTAGGCTAATAAACTGGCCAAGACGGCTAGTAGAATATGCTAGAACTCTAGGCTAGTAGGCTAGCATACAAGGATAGATGTCTAGGATAGAAATCTAAGCTAGTTGCGTAGGCTAAAAGTATAGACTAGAAGCATAAGCTAGAATTTGTAGACTAGGAGATATGCCTAGTCTAATAGACTCCCTGGGTAGAAGTATATGCTGTAGACTAGTCTAGAAACCTAGGCTCGAACTCTAAACTAGTAGTCCATGTTAGACATCTATAGGAGTAGGCTACGGTGGACTAGTAGATTTTGGGCTAACCAGAACTCTAGGCTCGTCAGGCTAAAAGACATGTAGAAATCTCGTAGAGAAGGCTAGCAGTCTGTGTTAGTAGGTTAGTCGACTAAGTTAGAAGTCTAGGCTAGTAGAATAGGCTAGAAGAATAGGCTAGTAGACTAGGCTAGAGGTTTAGGTTAGTAGTCTGCGATTCTAGTACGCCAGGAGTCTAGGCCAGACGTATATGCTAGAGGTTCAGGCTAGTAGACAATGGGAAAAGTCTAGACTATGTGGGTAGGCTAGTATATTAATCTAGAAGTCTAGGTGAGAACTCTTGGGTAGTGGGCTAGTAGGCTCATCCAGGCAAACTAGATCTCTAGGCTACGAGGCTAGTGGATTGGTAGAAGTCTAGTAGAGAATTCTAGGAGTGTAGGGTAGTGTGCTAGTAGACTAGCCCAGAAATCTTGGCTAGTAGGCCAGTAGCCTAGCTTAGAAATCTGGACTAGTAGACTAGGAACGAACACCAGTTTAGTCGACTAGGCTAGGAGGCTAGTAGAATAGGCTAGTACACTAGACGTCTGGGCTAGTAGACCAGGTAGAAA